>RYFJ01003249.1:0-55975 GCA_003991445.1 Oryza meyeriana var. granulata | reverse complement strand
ATTAGCATCAAGTTTCAAGCCGACTAGAATTGAAAAATACGATGGGAAGACCCAACCCCGCAAGTCTGGCTCAACGGTGTACACTCTGGCGATCTGAGCAGCTAGAGGAGATCAGCAAGGCCATGGCTAACTACCTCCAGTGTTTTCTACAACTGACTCAGCGCAGGACATGGCTAACAGGACTTCCCCTAAGAGATCAATTGGCTCCTGGGGAGACTCCGGGAAAGCTTAATTTCGCCAACTTCCAAGGACGTACGAGCTACCATCTTTCGGAATCGATCTGTATCAGTTGACAATCAAAAGAAGAACGAGTCCTCTTTGTGACTTCATCAAGAGGTTTTTTGAGAAGAAGATTCAATCTCGAAGATCAAGGATGAGGTCGTCATTGCCGTCTTTTGAAAAGGAGTCAGAGACACCTCGTTCATCGCTAAATTCACTCGGAAGCCTCCCAACTCTGTCAAGGCTCTATTCGACATGGCAAACAAGTATGCCGACTCGGCCGACGCTATTGCTGAGGCCCTCGATGACAAAAAGGCACCCTGACAGAAGAAGCGGAAGGGCACCGATGACATGGCCCCGACTAAGGCTGGGAACCACAAACGCAAGTCAGACAACTTTATTGTAGCAGTCGGTCACAAGCGTCTTCGATCTCCTACAACTGAAGATTATCATAACAACAAGTGACATGCTTGGGGGCTCAAAAGCCCAAACGCAAGGATGGCATCCCCACTCCCAAATACCGAACAGCTAAGTCACTTTCTGATAAATATTCTCTTGTTCGGCCTCGCCAATGCCACAGCCGCTTACACCTAATAGGTGTACAAGCTGCACATTTTTCTGTTTTTCTCTTAAATGATTGCAAAAGTACTCGAGCAGCATAAATTCCGATCCGTGAAACTTTGCTCTATGAAAGACAAACTCAAGTCACCCAAAACACGTGTCTGGGAAGGAGCCATGAGCCAACTCCTGACGCTAGTGGGCTATGATTAGTCAGGCAGAGTGCTTAAACGTAAGGGGTCAACTACTCGGGGAACTTAATATCAATAAGAGGAAGAACACGCATTTACAAATATTGTAAAATACATAAATTTTCTTCGGGTGATTGTTTTCATCATCAGATGCTACTCATCCAATATGTTTATAATGTAGGGCCAGTTCTGGATACGCGTAACAAGAACTTAGGGCTATGAGCCTATCTCCTACGCTCGGGGGCTGGACTAGTGCGCCAAGATACACTTGGAGTGCGACGCTTCAAGAATCACTCGGAATGCTCCCTGAGATCTACTGACCGAGTACTTTCACCAGTCGGGAAGTCATCTTCCCTATCTACGCTCCATATGGGCTAATAACCGACCCCCGGCGCCAGTCGGAGCTCGGCTACCACTCGGCTGGGTGAGGTACGCCTCATGAGGGTCACCAGCTAAATCCTATGCTAATGCAAGGTTTGGGTACCTTATTTGGCTAACAACTGACCTCCAGCGCCAGTCGGGCTAGGGTATCACTCCGCTGGGTGAGGTACTGTGGAGGCCATGGGCCCCGGGTACCTCATCACAAGCATATGGGCCACTCGGATAGAGGATGGACCGAGACATGTAATTAGAGATATAGTAGCACCCGGTAGACTTTGCCTTGTACAATAAGGAATATACAGTCCTAGTCGGGTAGATTGTATCTCTAAGAGGAGATCCCTTGGCTGTATCCGGCTGGGACTCCTACCTTGTACCCCTGTCCCCCAGTATATAAGGGGAGGCAGGGCGCCCCCTGAGGGCACGAGCTCATAGAAGCAGACACAAATCCTCAAAGGAATAACACCACAACTGGAGGAGGGTATTACCTCACATCGAGGGCCTGAACCAGTATAAACCTCTCCTTGTTCCTTTGCAATCCACCGAGTTTCCCCTTGCCGAGTAGCCCTATAATCATATTGCCGGTGTAAAACATCAACAGTTGGCGTGCCAGGTAGGGGCTCCGGTGAGTTTTACATCTACAAGCTCGATGGATCCAGCAACCAGAGTCGATGGCGGCAAATTCTCCCCTGGAGACACAATTTTATTCGGAAGCCTCGACTTCGTTGCCGACATGTTCGGCAACCTCACCTTGCCCGATGCAGACCCAATCCAACTGGCCAAGGAATCAGCCGACTCCGCGCCAGTCGGCCCATAAGACGCTGCAGCAACCATCTTTGATCTGATGCAGCAATCTTCTACTTCGCCGAACCACGGGACAACTCTCTCCTTCGGCGTTCGACTCGTGCTAGGCCTTGAGCCAGCCCGGGTTGGGCTAGGAAGGGGAGAGATGATCAATCTCCCACGCAGATTCGGCGACGTCGCGGATTTACATCCCACGCGGCTGACCCGATCCTCTAGGCTTCAGTTTGGACGTGGCTCCGAGCCACTCCAGATTAGATCTAGGGAGGTCAGAGTCGTTCTTACTCCGTTCAATTACTCAGATTCCGACTCCAAGTCAGACAACGCTTCGGACACTAGTTCGGACACCAGTCTGGCGAGTTTCTTTCTGCCCCGTGAGATCTTCATGGCTTCAACCCCTCCACTGGAGGTGCGCCGACTACAAAAGGAGCAACAAGAGGAGGCATGCCGACTACGGCAACAGGAGGAGGCCGGCCGCGAGGCTCACAATGACCCCGTGAGATCTTCTAAGATTCAAGATGAAGTTGAACCCGGAAAAGTGCGCCTTCGGTGTGCCATCCGGCAAACTACTCGGCTTCATCGTCTCGCATCAAGGCATCGAGGCCAACCCGGAGAAGGTCAACGCAATCAAGAACATGGCACCCCCGACTAGCCAGAAGGACGTCCAGAAGCTGACAGGCTACATGGCGGTACTCAACTGATTTATTTCCCGACTGGGCGAACGGGGCATGCCCTTTTTCAAGCTATTGAAGAAAGCGGACAATTTCCAATGGACTCCTGAAGCCCAGCAAGCCTTCGAAGACTTCAAGCAATTTCTCACATCACCTCCCGTGTTGGCGTCACCCATGACCCAAGAACTGCTAATGCTATATTTGGCAGCAACTACTCAGGTAGTCAGCACGGTGTTGGTGGTCGAGCGATCCGAACCGGGTCACATCCAAAAAATTCAACGGCTAGTCTACTTTGTCAGCGAGGTCCTTGCCGACTCGAAGATGAGATATCCGTAGGTCTAGAAGCTACTCTATGGCCTACTCATCACTGTCCGAAAGTGATAGGAGCAGGGGTGGCCCGATCTTTCGGTGAGTTGAAGGTAACTATGATTTGGGAGAAACGTTGACGACCCAACTACAACCGTACGAGACGTTGTGTTGTTGCGCCTTAGCGATCGATACACCTCTCCAAGGGTTGTTGATCTTGCTGGTGCAGATCAACCTTATTCCTGCAAGCAAATCAAAGAAACGAGCAAGAACAAGATAAAAGCAATCTGATATTGCAAATAAGAATTGAATACAAACGGCGATCACGGCTTTACCTAAAAAAGTAGCAATGGCTAAACTTTAATCTAAACAAAACCCAACCCTAAACGATGATGGCTACTGAATATATATGAGTTGGGACGTCCTAGGGTTAACCCTAGAGCGCACACCCCTTGGGCTTAGCCCACAACACAATTACAAGGCCCAAGGCCCAAAACAGACTCGGACTGGAAGAGGTATGTGTCTTGTTTCGATAATTCCAGACAGCTCAAGAGGAATTTTGATGTGAGACGAAAACCATCTGAAAGTAGACTCCATAAGCTTTCCAACAAGTACTCATTGGCTCTGAAAGTCCTTCTGGATCAGTGGCTAAGTCCGTTTCAAGTTGATACTATCAGGAGGCCCGAATCCGAATCCAAAATGTGCAGAACTTCATCTCTTGCCTTCTATAGACCAAAAGTGATGTGGTGATGTCGGAGTAGACTTGGGTAAAGTCTTGGTTTGGTCCCCAATCAACTTATTTGATCATCTATGTGTTCCTTGCGCTCGGCCTCTTTCCCTTCACCCAAGCAAGCATCTCTGCAAACAAAAACATACAAAACTCATGGTGCAGTAACGCCTGTTCAAATATATAACACGTAAATCTTATGTAGAAAGCATGCACCTTTAGTTGATGAGTACATAAGATAGCTATGATCATATCCAAGCTAGTGATGTCCTCATCAAGAAGCTGGTGCACTATTTCCAAGCACATCAAGTCACGGTGGTCACATCGTATCCACTTGGGGACGTCTTGCATAATCGTGAGGCCACCGGCCGAATCGCCAAATGGGCGCTCGAGTTGATGGCGTTTGACATTACCTTTCAGCCACAGACAGCAATCAAATCACAAGCTCTAGCCGACTTCGTGGCCGAGTGGACAAAAGTCCACATGCCTACATCAACAGCGAAGCTAGAGTACTGGACAATGTACTTTGACAGTTCTCTACAAATCGGTGGTGCCAGGGCCGGCATGATACTGACGTCCCCCACTGGCCAAAAACTCAAGTACGTTCTACAAATCCACTTCCCGGCTTCCCACAACGTCACCGAGTACGAGGCACTCATCCACAGGCTCCGCATTGCTATATCACTCGGCATTCATCGACTGGTTGTGCGTGGAGACTCTCAACTCGTGGTAAACCAAGTCATGAAAGACTGGACATGTCTCGACGACACCATGGCGGCATACTGTCAGGAGGTCCGCAAGTTGGAGAAAAAATTCGACGGGCTGGAGATAACACATGTCCTATGACAATACAATGATGCTGCAGATGAATTGGCAAACATGGGATCCAAGTGAGAAGCGGTCCCGACAGGGATCTTTGTTGAGCAACTTATGGAGCCATTAGTCAAGAAGAAACCAGTGCCAGAGCAGTCGGGAGGCGAACCTACCCCGGCAATAGACGAAGTACTGCACATATGTCAAGACTGGCGGACTCCTGTTCTCAAATTCCTCCTGGACGATGAACTCCCAGAAGTTCGCAGTCAAGCCGAACAAATTAAACGTCGAAGCAAGAATTTCCTAGTCATCGAGGAAGACCTGTACCGAAGAGGTGCATCCGGTGTCCACATGCGCTGCGTCACCACCGAGGAGGGTAAGCACATTCTGCAGTCGATCCACTCGGGCATATGTGGCAACCATGCCGCATCCAGGACGTTAGTCGGAAAGGCTTACCGGCAGGGATTTTTCTGGCCAACAGTAGTAACAGACGCCAAAGACATTGTTCGCACATGCGAGGGTTGCCAGTTCTACGCAAGACAAACCAATCTCCTAGCCCAAGACCTCCAAACAATCCCAATCTCTTGGCCCTTTGCAGTATGGGGGCTTGACATGGTCGGGCCTTTCAAGAAAGCGCTAGGAGGGTTCACACACTGTTCATCGCAGTGGATAAATTCACGAAGTGGATTGAGGCAAAACCCGTTGCTACCATAACAGCAGCATGAGCAAAGGATTTCATCATGCGTATACTATACCGATTTGGGGTCCCTAACCGCATCATCACGAACAACGATACTCAGTTCATGGGCGGCGTGTTTCAAGATTTCTGTGACGACTTCGGCATCAAGATCTGCTATGCGTTTGTGGCACACCCGCGGAGCAATGGGCAAGTTGAACGAGCCAATGGTATGGTTTTACAAGGTTTCAAGGCCAGGATATTTGACCAACTACAACCATACGCGGGCCGATGGGTACAAGAACTCCCATCTGTACTTTGGTCCCTAAGAACCAACCGAGTTAGAGTTCGGCTCTCCGCGAGTTCGGGCTTACTCAGAAGACATCTCCAACAATACCCGATTGGTCGAACTAGATCAGTTGGAAGAAGCGAGGGATATCGCAACAATCCAGTCGGCAAGGTATCTTCAAGGCCTACGTCATTATCATAATCGCAATGTCCGTGGCCGCGCCTTTTTGGTTAGAGATCTCGTCTTGAGAAAAATACAAACCACCAAAGACAAGCATAAACTATCCCCAATCTGAGAAGGGCTATTCATTATCACTGAGGTTACTCGGCAAGGCGCCTACCGACTGAAGACCGAAGACGGTGCCCTCATCAGCAACTCATGGAATATAGAACAGCTACGTCCTTTCTATACCTGAGTTTTATACTTTCCCATGTCTACAGTTTTTCTCTGACTCACTACGCCGCTTGTTTCAACCGAGTAGTGAGTCGGAGGCTGCATGTATTATATGTGCTTTGTCAATAATATACGAGCTTGTTTTACTTAAGTTATGATGTTTTACTATGACTTTGTCACGTTTGCCCAAGTACAGCTCTCTGCGGTGAACGATTTTATTAAGTTCCTATAGACTAACTCGGCGTAGACTATATAGTCGGGTAAAACTAATGACAACTAAGTAACAATTTAGAGCTTGGCGGCATTGCACATATATTTACACATGTCTTTACAAAAATCCACAATACACCGACTGCATGATATACTATTCTTACATACCTAGGTCTCGGGTGATCATCTCTGCAGTCGGCCTCGCCTTGGCTATCAGCTCCAGCGCCTCCTCAGGTGTCATCTCCTCGGCGAACCCCTCCTCGATGGCTTCAATATCTGCCCTTGGGTAAATGGACTTGGTCATCACCAAGGTCTGGGCCACGCCGACAACAACATGCTCATCCGAGTACCTCTTCAGGGCACTCGGTGCATCCTTAAGGCGCGCCTCCACTTGGAAGATCGTGCTGGAGCTGGTTCCCACATCGTGAGGATCCATGATGTCAAGGAGCCCTTTCACGGACTCGGCAAGGGTCTCCCGTGACTCCTTGACAACCCTTATCTCCTCTGCGAAAGCCTGAAACTGGATTTGGGCATTGGCTCTAGCAGCTACTTGGGTTCACTGACAAGCAAACTTGTTAGGCAAAACTGCAGATGGGGTAATTAATGGATTGGTCAAGATCAATGTCAAGGCGGAGACTTACTTTTGTAGTTAGCCTCCCACTTGGCTATGGTCTTCTCTAGTTCAACTTTTCCTTCTCGAGCTTGGCGTTGGCCTTCTTCAACTCGGCCTTCTCTTGCTCAAGCTCGGCATTGGCCCTTGTTAGGTCGGCTTTGTCTTTTTCAAGCCCGGCCTTGGCTCTCTTAGCCTCCTTCAGCTGGATTTCTCCCTCTGTTCGGGTCTTCAGCTCGGCTTGGAGGGCTGCACGACAGATTAGTCAAGAACTCAATGTTGCAGTCAAGACACAACAGGGCAATCGGGAACAACACAGCTAGAGAAATATACTAAGGATTTGGTCAGGAAGAGGTATTCTGGAGGCTTACCTCTCATCTTCTTGGCTTGGTCCCAATTCTCGTCCCTGAGCTGGGTGATGGCGTCCTTCAGTCAAGTTTCCCTCCCTTGATGGCGCTCCTCCAATATGGTCTTTAGGGCCCAGAGCTGGTCCAATTCTTGGAGCTGGGGGGCAACCCGGGTTAGGACCTCGTGCATCTTCTCCGAGCGATCAACAAGCTTCTGCTTGGGGAGAAACAAGTCAGAGCAGAGTCAAGCGTCAAGACACTCGTGCGAGGAAGACCACCAAGATTCCAATACAATGGATATCATACCTGAATCCCCTAGGACGTGGCAATTGTGGCACGAAGCAAGTCTTCACGCTCCTTTTCTGCTGCAACTTCATCATTCTTGTAACTCCTTGCAGTTCCGTCGGGCGCCATCCAGTGGAATGTCCGCGGGAACTTGCAGGGAGGAGCTTCGAGCCTAGGGAGGTCTGGTCTGTCCGGAGGAGAAGACAGCGACGACGATGACGACAGCGACAAGGACGGCGACGGGGTCCTGGCCCCCAACTCAGTAGCCTCCGGGGGCCTCGGGGGCTGGCTCAGGGGCTAGAGCAGCAGCTTCAACGGTCACCCCTTGGTCGGCTGGTGTCGGCGGCCCTGCAGTCGGGACCATCTCAGTTTCTGCAACTGGGACCGTCGCCGGCTCAGCAGGTGTGCTCCCTGGCGCTGGCTCGGCTAGGGCTGGCTCTACAACGGGAGTGGCCGGAGCGGTCTCCTTGAGATCAATATCGGCCCGCTTCCTGCGTAACGAGTCAAACTTCAAGACACTACCATGACAAACAAGACTTTCAGAAGATCCAAAGCAACATACCTCTTGGAGAACTTAAGCCTTTGCCCAGGAGATCCAGATCCCGGCTGTGGGCTGTGGCCGGTTATCGGGCCAGTCGGCGTGGCAGTCGACTACGGCGTTTTTATCCTGGCTGGCCTCACTCCTGGTGCGGCCGGCTGAGGTGCCCGGGTACTCGGCGGCGCCATTCTTAGGCTCAATGTTGCTGAGCTTGGTAGTGCTGGAGTCGGCCCTGTACTTGGTGGCACTCTGGTTGGGCATGATGATGCTGAGCTCGACTGCACGGGTCCCGGTCTGGGACTTAATGGCTTGGGCGCTGCACCGGCAGTGTCCTTTATCTTCAGAATCCCGGTAGCGGCACTTGGCCTCATAACCGTCTTCTTGCCCTGATCTACAATAGGTCTCTTCCCCGCTCTCTTGGAGTTGGGCTAGGCAGCAGAAGGACTTCTTGGCCTCTTCTTCGATTTCCAGGCCAACAATTTTTGGGAGTCATCATCGAACTCCTCACATGACTGCAAGCAGTTCAACAATGCAAGTTATACATTGTGGAGCCAATCTAGCCATACATCTGCCAGCATTCACAACAAATGAACTACAAGACAACATCGACAAGGGTTACCTTTGGGTGCGGCCTTTTCTGGCTGTAAGCCGCCACAGATTGCCCTGTCTCTTCAGTTTCGACCACCCCGCTGGCAAAGAAATCCAGCAGGGTGTCGGTCACCTTGTACTTGTCTATCAGATCAGCACATTCCCAGCTGGGATCCCCTTTTCCCTTGTAGTCCCAGCCGAAGTGGCACCTCAGCTTAAGTGGCCTCATGCTCCGAGTCAAGAAATGATTGGCCACCCATGGACCAGACAACCTGGCTTTCTTCATCTTGCTAATCCTGCCGACAAGTGTATTAACCTGCCCTATTTCTTCAGAGGTGGGCAGAGACGGCCACTTGGCAATAATCACCGAGGGCAAACCTATAAAAGGGGGAAGGCATGGCTCAAGATTGAAACATTAAAACCATTCCTTATGCCAACCCTTGAGAGAAGATTTCAAAGGAATATCTAAGTAGATCTTCTTCATCTCATTCCTAAGTTGGACACTGGCCCCCCCAATCACTTGGATTTTATTCTTGGAGGGTTGGGGCTTGATATGGAACAAATACCTGAACAGATTCAGATGGGGTTCCACACCCAGGAAGCACTCACAAAGAGCTACAAAGATGGAGATTTATAGAATCAAGTTGGGATTTAGATTCACCAACTTGAGCTCGTAAAAAGTAAGGAGCTGGCAGAAGAACTCGGAAGATCGAAGCGAAAGACCCCGGTGGAAGAAAGAGGCAAAAACGACGGTCTCACCCTCCTGGGGCTCCGGAACCGATTCGCCCTCAGCCGGACACCAGTTGATGATCTCCTGGCTCTGCAACTTCATTTGCTTCTCTAGAAGCTTCAACTTCGCTGACCCGCAATCTGAAGTCGGCCAGACATCATCCGACGCACCCGCAAGATCCGAAGCCCTCGGCATGGTTGGGGATGAGGAGATCTGGGGGAAATGCTACTAGAGGTTTGGAATGGGCGAGGAAGAGTGAAATCGCCAGAGTTCTAGTGGGGAAGAGCAAGCAACAGTGAACCCTAGCGGAGCGGGAGGCAAAATTTCAGCGCAGAAGTGGAAGACGAAATAATTGGTGGATTGGGGAAGATGAAGGAATCTTTTCTCTCTCTCCCCGCCTTTTATAGAGCCGTTTCCGACTCGTGGGCTTGGGCTCGCAAAGTCGGTATTGGGCCACCAAGATATGAGTTTCTACAGTAGCATGCTCAATATGGGCCGCTCGCAGGCTAGGTTAAAATCGCAGTGCTGATCTACCAACAGGAACCGATGAGGTAAACAGATATGCTTCATGAAGGCCTAATTGCTAAACACATGTGTTTGGGTATCTGTCTTATCCACCAGGTATCGAGGATATATCCTTATAAGGATCATAAGCTGGTCTTCATTAAAATTGGGGATGCAGGTATCTTTCTTGAGTACACCTAACCACGCAATGGATTTAATTTGATAAAGTGGTACTCGGCCTACATGCTTGGCCAACAGTTGCCATGAGCAACATTATTCCAGCCGACATGATGCTGAAGAGTCTAACTTTCGAGTAGTGCACTACTCGGGAGAGACTATAAACCTTCATTCCAGCTGACATGACGCTGAGGAGTCTAACTTCCGGGTGGGACGCCACTCGGGAAAGACTATAAACCCCCTTTCTAGCTGATATGAAGTTGAAGAGTCCCATATACGAGTGGCATGCTACTCGGCAAGACTATAAATCATATTCTGGTTGACATGATACCGAAGAGTCTCATATACCAGTAGTATACTACTTAGGAAAGATTACAAGGTTAAAAATCTTTGACTTTATGTTTAATTGTCTTCACAATTAAGCACAAAATCGGGGGCTACACCTAATAGGTGCGCCTATTCGGCGCATACTATTCATACATCTACATGAAGCCCTTCATAGCCTCACTGCCAGCTGACACGAAGCAGGACTCGGGAAGAAGAAGCACTCAGACAAAGAGTACTCGGGAGCAATGCACTCGGGCAATCTTCACCGTGGAGGATGAGCACTCGGCATCAGCTGTGACTCAACTATGAAGGTCTCAGGGGCTACTGTGGAGGCCATGGGCCCCGGGTACCTCTTCACAAGCATATGGGCCACTCGGATAGAGAATGGGCCGAGACTTGTAATTAGAGATATAGTAGCACCTGGCAGACATTGCCTTATACAATAAGGAATATACAGTCCTAGTCGGGTAGATTGTATCTCTCAGAGGAGATCCCTTGGCCGTATCCGGCTAGGACTCCTACCTTGTACCCCTGTCCCCCAGTACATAAGGGGAGGCAGGGCGCCCCTTGAGGGCACGAGCTCATAGAAGCAAACACAAATCCTCAAAGGAATAACACCACAACTGGACGTAGGTTATTACCTCACATCGAGGGCCTAAACTAGTATAAACCTCTCCTTGTTCCTTTCCAATCCACCGAGTTTCCCCTTGCCAAGTAGCCCTATAATCATATTGCCGGTGTAAAACATCGACAGGTACGCCCCATGAGGGTTGTTAACCGAATCCTATGCTAATGCTAGGTTTGGGTACCTTATTCGGCTAATAACCAACCTCCGGCACCAGTTGAGGCTCGTGTACCACTCGGCTAGGTAGGGTACGCCCCATGAGGGTCGTCAGCCAAATCCTATGCTAATGCTAGTTTCGGGTACCTTATTTGGTCAGAACTCTGCCAGGTTGGTGAAAAATTTAAAATATGCAACAGAGCATGAAGGCTTCCATTCAATTCCACATTAGATCATAATAATTTATCCAGATGTATGCACTTATGGAACCTATTATGCTAACCAAGGAAAATCCAAATATATGTGAAAATTTTATAATATGCAACAGAACATGAGGGCTTCCATTAAATTCCACAGTAGTTCATAATTTATCCACGGTACACTTTTGGGTATGTGACACTAATGGCGTTGCCGCTGCCTCAAACATGCGGCGGGAGCACGAGCGCCTCGTGCCGGCCCGCCGCCGGCTAGACTTTCCCACAGTCAGCCAAGGGAGCGCCCTATTAGCTGCACAGGTGCTCGGAAGGTCATTGGTTGAAGGAGATTGCCGATCTGGTGGCACGGCGCACCACCAGTTGATGGCTTCCAATTCCCACACCACCTCCAATTCAGCGTCCAAGTCGACCCCGCTATTGGTTTCAACACCTCAGTGACAAGCCCCCCCGGCTCAAGGGAGAACACCGACCAGCTGCAAGGGCTGCAGGCCGACATGCAGCTCCCCTAGCTGGGGGAGAAGGACTAGACCTGTGTGTTTGTCTCAATGAGCAGCGGGCCCATGAGGACGTGTGCATCATGCTCGAGCACGCGAGGGAGAGCCGCCACGATGTGGCTGAGCTCATAGAGGACCAAGCATCGTCTGGGGGCCGCGGGTGTCCGATCCGCAAGCGTCATCCCAATGCCTCGCGCTTTCACCCACAAACTCCGTCGGGTTCACTAGCCCGTCAAGTTCCCGCCAGATATCTCGGAGAAGTACGACGGCTCTGTCGACCCCACAGAGTTCTTCCAAATCAACACCACCACCATCCGGGCGGCAAGCAGGAGCGAGAAGGTAATGGTCAATTACTTCCCTATGGCCGTGAAGGCCCAGGCCCGCACCTGGCTCATGAACGGGAGGTTCATCTGCTCCATCTGCTCGTGGGATGACTTATACCACCAGTTCATGGCCAACATCTAGGGTACATTTCCCTAGAATGCAGTCCGACCTCCACGCTGTCGTTCAGCGGGAGGGCAAGATGCTAAGGTAGTACATTCAATGCTTCAGCCAGGTTTGCAACAATATCCCGCGGATCCCCCTGCATGCTATGATCCTTGCATTCCAATAGGGTGTCCGCGATGAGCTCATGTCCCCCCAAGGTTCATGACAAGCTCAACGTTGTAGTAGAGCACCTCAAGCCTTTGCTCCTACCATGGCATCACCCCGGGGCATGCCTAGCCCCTTGGGCACACCTAGTTACCCGTCACGTCTGGGGACTGGGAAAACGTCTGGACCAAACGCGTCATGTTTGACGTGGCAACCTACAAGCTCCCATACAATGCCATTCTGGGTCGCCCTGCACTTGCCAAGATCATGGCGGTCACGCACTACGCGTACCTTGCCATGAAGATACCAAGTCCCGTCGGCCACATCATCGTCGCTGGCGACCTCAAAGGTGCCATCACCTACGTCGAACAGCGCTTCACGGACCATGCGGCCCTAGGAGCCGAGCACGAGGATTGCCTAGGGACCTCAGGTCCCTCCACCGCAGCACCAAGCCGTGGCTTGTGGCCAGCAACTCCTTCTCTGTGAGGGAAGTTGCATTGGGTGAGGATGTGTCCATGACCGTCAGGATTGGCAGTGCCCTGGACGCCAAATAGGAAAGCGCGCTCATCGCCTTCCTCCGAGCTAATGCTGACATCTTTGCCTAGGAACCATCAGGGATGCTCGGGGTCCCCAGGGAGGTGTCACACCCTAAAATTCAGTAAATATTTAAACCTTGTGGAAAGTACATTTTTAGAATTTATTAAAATGCCCAAGGAGTGAAATAGTAAAAATTTATGAAAATTTTCAATAGAAAAATTGCCTAGATAAAATTTTAACAAATACTTTGCTTAATCCTTTAGCTCCTGGAATTTTCTAGGAATTAATTAAGCAAGGGAAGTATTTGTAATAAATGAAAGAACATTCCAGCAATTATTTAAAAGGAAAAATCTTTAGAAATCTCTTTTCTAGCTGTTGGGCCAAATCCGGCCCAACCTCTCTCTTTCCTTACCCGTGGCCCACTCGGCCTACCCATCCTGCATGCTCCTGTGGCCCAGCCCACTGGCCTACTCACGCCATCGCTCCCGCTGACACGTGGGGCCCACCTGTCAGCTTTGTCGTTGATCTCAGGTTGGAGGTCCTATTCTTCTCCGACTCAGCCGCCGCCTCAATCCCGTGTAGTCTGATCGATTCGATAGTGATTTCCTCCAATAAGTTGAGGGAAATATTCCCCTTATCCACCTCCGCCGAAGCCCAACGAAATTGGCATGAATCCCACTCAGATTGGGAGTTTTGGGCTCTCCGTTTTGGAAACCAAAGCCCTAGCTCTCTACCGTCGTGCAACCACCATATCCAGCTCAGCACTTCCCCTTCGGCCTATAAATAGCACCCCCGGACCCCTCTACCTCATCCTGCCACCACCTGAGCTCGCTTAGCCCTAGATAGCCCTAGCGTCGCACTCGATTTTGCTCTGCTGCGCCGCTGCTCTTTAGCCGTGCCCCACCGTCGCCAGACCTCAGCATCGCCTTCATCAGGATCACCGCCGAGAGCTGCTGGAGCACCGCCGTCGTCGACATCCTAAAGCATCTCGCTGCTTGGACCTCGCCGCCGGCCAATTCTTATCGCCGTTCGCCATCATCTTTGCATTACAAGCTTCGCCATGAGCCGTTCTACCTCCTTGTGCCCTTGCCTTGCTACGCCGAGATGCCGTTCGCCAGTGAACCCAACCCCTCCCTCTCTCAGCCATGTGGGGCCCGCATGTCAGCGCCGCCGTTCTTGTCTCTCTCTCCCTAAGGCTGATGTCATAAATCCCTTAATAAATTCTAAAAATACATATAATATGCTTTAAACTTTGAAAATTCATAACTAATTCATCCTAACTCTGTTTTGGTGTGATTCAACTTTGAAAATTCTTTAAAAATCAAGATTAATTTAATAAAAAATAATCTTGTACTGTTGATGTGTGCTTATGTACTGTTTTTGTCGTTTTTGTTTATTGCCTTTAGCCGCCGACGTTCCGGAAGAAGCAGGATTTTACGTGGAGAGTTCCGAGGCCTTCGCAGAGTAGCAAGACAAGTCACATAGATCCTAAATCCCTTTGAGCATGTTGAACCCATGGTTTAAAGCTATATATCATTCAAATATACATTTATTTTGCAATGTCATCGGTAGGGAAACCCTATTCTTTGTTATGGCCCCTTTTGCTTTTATCACCTATTATTTGTACCTATTGTCACACCTGGAAATTCACCAAAATTTTCAAAGCTAATATGTGCATTAAATCCTTGTCCAGGAATTAACCAAGGTACAAAATCGACAATTTGATAAACATAACCACAATGATAAACGATAAACCATGGTACCTCGAAAAGGAGTTGTGACAGGGCCATCCATGTAACTCGCACAATAGGAGTGCCTCCCACCAAACCTCTGGTCTCCAGTAGGGGTGATCAAGTGCCTTCCCGCAAGATGGTTCAACGCCCGAACTCATGGACTTATTGATGACTGCCATGTGTGGACTTACAACAGCCACAAACACGCCCTGGTGCCTCCTATTGAACTCATCACACTTCAAATCCCGCCATTACTCATTCTAGCTTATGGTTCGTATTGGTATTGCTTCACAACAAGTAGTCCGCAAACCGGTCCTTAAGTGTCATGAGCACCACTAGCAATATCATCATTCCATATGCTTACAACCCAACATCAATCAAGTTTTAGTTATCATATTTAATTAAGCAACCATGACCAACTGCGTGAAAAGATAACCATTAATCATTAGTTAATCATTGGTGAATGAATAGTTATCCCACATAAAATGATGCTAAAGTTTATAGGCCTGGCTAAGCAAAATCTACATAATCTAGAAAGATCATTAATTAGACATCCAGCTAGTCAATATTACTTACCCACGGTGTCAAGGCACAGGTATCAATAGCAAAGTGTGGCCATAACCAACGAATATTGGAATAATATTAAATACCCATATTAATGTCATTCCAAAGCTTTGTATGCAGCAACATTAAAACAAAATATTTTTCACAATTGGGATCAACATTCTCAAGGGGATTGTCGTGTGACTTGCCTTGCAATACAAAAGCCTTCACTTGATCTTCTAAACTCTTCCTCGAACTTCCCACTCTTTTGGAACAGCGGAAATTACACATCTACACACAAAATAAGGAAAAAATCTAAGAAAGTCCAAATAAACAGTACATAAAAAGTACACAAACATGTAGATCATGATTTTAGATGAATTTAGGAAGAATAACAGGTCAAATCGGAGTTCGGACGAAAAAGAGATGGCCTCTGGAAGTTTGAATTCTAGAAAATCCGAAAAGAAATAGAAAAGGAATATTCTCAGAATATTACCTAGATTTTCGAATTAGAACAATTATTTTTGGTAGGATATTGGAGGAGGGACCCACAGGTCAGTGAAATGGCAAACAGTGGACCTGGTTCACAAGATAGAGAAAAAGCTAGGGTGGTGGACCGATGATGTGGACAGCCACGTGGCCGAGGAGAGTGAGGTGGCTGCCGAGGTGGCAGCTCACTTAGACACTAGGGCTGACGTGGTAGGGTGGTGAGGTTAAGAGAATCCGATGGCTTGGATTTAATCTAGAGAGATCATATAGCTTGGATTTCTTCGAAGTGTTTAAAGGGAATCGGATGGATTGGATTGGATTGCATCGGGTCAATCTGACGGCCGAGATCGGTTCGGGGTCGACACATGGGGCCCATCTGTCATTCACAGAAGAGGAGGAAGCCGATAGGGCCCGCGTGTCAGTGTCTGGTGAACGAGCACCTACGCCTAGTGCCATGGTGTGGCGAGGTGAGGACATGATTGATGGCGATGACGGCGAGGAGATGGGGCGGAGTGTAACAGCCCACTTTTGTTCATTGGTGCATAAAACCATTTTTCATCTGCATGCACTACATGTCATCTTTCATGCATGAAAAATCCCAGCCAAACAGATTAAAGATCGTGCGGTCTATATAAACTGTCCCCACCGCCCTATCTAACCCTCAATTTTCAATCTTCACCAAAAATTCTGGAAAAATTCCTAAAAATTTCATACCTTACTACCAGCCTTGCCTCCAAGTTTCATTCGGTTTGAAGCAAGTTGGCCCATCTAACCATCTAGTCTAATCCACTACTAAAATTGGCAAAAGTCTGGGTACTGTTCACCCAAGAAGAGTTCTTTCCCTCTTCCTCTCGGTTTCTCCTGTTTTCTCGACCTGTTGACCCAATTCTTCCACTTGGCAAGGTAGGTAACCCCTTTTGACACACTTTTTATGTTGGGCCCCACCTCTAATTCGGACCCCACAGCCCAGCCAAGCCCAGGCCAACTCAGGTAGTCCCTATTCTCCATCGCCAAGCGAGATCACGCGAGGATCTCTCTCCACCTGTGTAGCTCGACCATGTGGCTACCTCTGCCCGCCCCAGGCCACGTGAGAGCAAGAGGCAGAGCCACCTTGGGGCCTCGCGAGATGCCCTGACAGCCTCAGCGACACCCTGCCCTGTCCCGTCTGTCTGCTGCACGCTTGCCTGCGCACACACCATCGCGAGACCGATGGAGTAGAGCAGCGCCCCCCCCCCCTCCTCTCCCTTCCCTGCCTTCCTTTTTAACCAAGCCCATGTCCTCCTGCCTCCCCAGCTCGCCCTCTTTCTCATGCACCCAAGGACCCAGGGGATTGCCCCTTGGTTCGCCGGGAACGTGAGGTGCCGCCCACAGCGCCGGCGAGCACACGCCTTCCGTCTGGGAGCTCCGGTGAGTTTCACCATATCCCAGCTATGTCACCATGTGTTCCTGCCCGACCTAACTCCGTTTTTGCCCTCGGCATGCAGCAGGCACCACCGCAGCCCTATTGTGTTTTGCGACGCCAACCGGGTGCCGCCCTGACCTTGCAGCCGCTAAACTCGGCCCTGGTGAGTTTAACGCTGTCCTAGCTGTATCACCATCTCCCCTTTACTCATTGAACTCATCGCAGCGCTTGTCTGCAGCCTCCATCACGAGCAACCCTGCCGCCGAGCCGACCACCGCCTCATCGTTGCACCCCACCGCCCGCACTCTTTGGTGAGCTCCTATTTCTGCATGTGCTTTCTTTTTATTCCTGGGAGGCCACTAGTGCTCCCCACGTCCTTGGCTTGGCCTGTCATGCTATTGTTTTGCCATCCACCCAAGCGACACCACCGTGGCCACATGTGTGGATGAGGCTCAATCGGAGCATGGCCGCATGGATTAGAACCCTATGACCTTGCATGCAGGATTCCTAGAGCTTCCCCGCACCCCTGCATTCACTAGCCATGCACTAGAGCATGAGAGGACAGAGGTGGACAAGCCAAACTTTAGCTTGGCTTTTCACTGAACACCTTAGGTGTGCTTGTGTTTGAGTGAGCGACAGCCATCCCATCAGCCCCATGCAAGCCAGGTTGGCCCCACTAGCGTTAGAATGGGATAAAACCTCGAGTAGAGCAGCCGCTGTTGAATTCCCGATTTTGCCGGTTGTCGTTAACGTACGAAGACGGGTAGTTCGCGCGTATGAAGACATCGTTTTTGGACCGAGGCATTCGCCACTACCGAAGCCTCCCCATAGATTCCACTTGTGCATCTAGTGACCCCTAGGCCCTAGAAACCCTCCACGCCTCCAAATGCCTTAGATTAATACTTCGCACCCGTTGGATTTCACGTATTAGGCCGTTTTAGCGATGTGTGAGCATGTGCGATTAACATCCTAGCGAGTTGGAGTATATCCACTTCTAGGAGCTGTCCTTAGGTTCACAGTAGCACATATGTAGGTTTCGTACCATATAAATGCCCCTAGAACCAAAAATGTCCCAAATAGACCACCCGTTAAGTCAGTAGAACATTTTCATCCGTTTCAGCAGTTCAGTCGAGCGAGAACGCTGTTTCTTATTTATTTTCGATTTTAAGATAGAGCAGACTTCGTTTAGCCGTTTCTCCCTCATACGAACTCGGATTCAAGCGATTCTTTTTCCTAAATTCATCTAAAATCATGCTCTTCCATATTCTGCAAAAATATTTGTACTTCCTATACTGTTAAATTTTGCCGTTGTTTTCATTGCATTCGTTTGGCATTCTCATAGAGCACGGCGTTGCTGACCCAGATGAGGAGGAACCAGAGGAGTACCAGGAAGTCCAGGAGCAAGGCAAGCACCCCCTTGATCAATTGCTCCTATATTTCAAACTTACAAACTATATTGATTGCAAACTATTATGCATACGATGTTTTACTCAGAAGGGTGTGGGATTCTTGGGTAGTTAACCTCTTGTTGCATATGCCTTGTCCTTGTTACTTGAGTATCATGAATTCCTTGTCACTTATGTTGCCACTGAAAATTTGGGTTCATGTGGTTGGGAGGATGTCAATAGGTATGCTTAGTTTGCTAATTAATCAATGCTGCTTGTTACTTGATTTTGGGATGTTGGGGAAATGAAGCATTTGCGAAATTATGGAAATGAACAATGGGTAATTCCCCTGTGCTCTTGGTGGAAAACAAAAACTAAAAACATGCTTTTGACTTGGGCGAGTGGATGTAGTGTTTGGTGCCTTGTTTGTGGTACCGATTAGGTGGTTGTCTCGCCCGGGTCGCTAAGGACCGATTCTATGGTGTAGCTAGAACCAAGAAACATAGTACAAACCACATGTGGCTCTTATGGGGAGTCCCTGGCTCAGTATAATGTTGATACCTAGGAATAGACCCGCCGGTGGTAGTTATAGGTCATTATTGTTGACATTGGGTTAGTGCGGGTTATGGTTATTGTCCATGGCCCGAAGGTACCTTGATTATTGTTCAAGGGTGACCAGCACATCGTGTGAGCCTTGGGGTTTTAGGAGGCCTACCAACTCCCTAGGGATAGATCATAAGCGCGGGATATTGCTAGGTCAACGGTAGAAAGGCTTTGTCATGGATGGTGTGAGCCTCCTGTGTGGTAGCTCATATTGTCCTTGTCTTGTGGGTACAATTGTACACACTCTCGAGAGTTAAAACTATTCGAATAGCTGTGTCCTTGGTTATGGATGACTTGGGAAATTCTCCACTGTAGTAGATTTAAATTTTGGAACTATTTTGGAGAAAATCATGGTGCAAATGGGGAGTTCGCTGGGCTGGTTGTGGCAGCGTGTTGCCACGGTTGGCTGGCATGGGCAGGGAGCCTAGATGGTTGGAAACACTTGGGGTCGATGCTTACATACTTGATTTACTATGCTGGCTTGATTTACAAAAATTTCGTTGTAAAACCGCAATATTTTTGCTATATATATTATGATTTATGCAAAGTGCTAAACCTGAACCATTCCTTGTTTATCTTCGCATATTATGGAATACCATTGCAAATACTAAAAGTCTTGCAGAGTATGTATTGTACTCACACACGCATGTGTGACTTCTTTTTTTTTGAGATGATTGAGGGGGACCCGACAATCAGGTACTTCTATGCAGCGGGTTTTGGAGACGACGACGATGGTGCTTACTAGGGCTTACCGGTCGGATGCCTATGGGCAGGCAGAGGCACACTTGCTGGTTGTCGGTGCCTATGTTATCTTGTTTCCGCTGTTGAACTCTTTGTTATTCTATTGTTCTATTTGGCTGGTCGGCCTCTATGTAATCTCTAAGTCTAGACTCTTGTACGACTTCTGTTTGGACTGCTATGAGCTGAACCTGTGATGTATGGATTATGATGTCGATGTTGAATGTGTGTGCTAGCAATTGATCGTGGGACTAGCATGGTACACACATAGGGTTCGAGGTCAAACCCGGGTCCGACATGGAGCACCAGCGGCGGAGGGGATAGCGACTTCAAGACGACGGCGCGATGGCGATGGCCGATGGCAGTGCATGGGGATGAGAAGGGTGAGGCAGAGGAGGGCGACCGGCGGAGCAGTGCGGATGGCATGGCGAGGAGATATAAAAGGGCAGCGGACTTCGATCTTGGAGCTCACCGACGGTAGGCGGGCAGCACTGAAAGGCGACAACAACAACCCTGAATGATGGCGGCTTGCTACAGCTAAGCTGCGGCGGCTTGGGGAGCAGCGACGACGACGCTCGGGCATAGCAGTTTACAATTAGTGCACGGGGAAAGCGGTGGGGTGCAGCAATTTATAGGGGTTGGAGGCTGCAAGGGCACCGTGAAGTGGCACTGCAGGGCGATTTTGGTGGCGGCAGTTTCGGGAGAAGTGGGCGCGGCGGCTGTGGTCGCAGGCCGGGTCAGGGGCGTAGTCGGTAGGGATGGGCCAAGGCGGCTCGGCCTCCTGTGACCGAAACTGAGAGGAAGAAGGAAGAAAGAAGGAGATGGAAAAAGAAGGGAGAAAAAGAAAAGAAAGGAAAATGAAAGGAAAAAAAGAAAGGGAAAAGAAAAAAGAGAGAAAAGAAAGGAAGAAAAAGGGGTTTTTGGAATTTTCCAAATTTTGGAAAATTGGAATTTTTATGGAGGTTTTTAGGAAATAATGAGAAGATTGAAACACTTTGGATATTTAATATTTGGAATTTTGGAATATTACGGAATCAGAAATCTGAGAATATTTTTGTGGAGATCTGAATTAGAGCGAAAACATGGAATGTTGAGGATTTGGATTTATTTCATAAAGGAAATTGGATTTCGAGAATATAGTTTAGGGACTTTTTAGGGATTCGGGGAAATGCATGGGATATTAGGGTTTCGGAATTAGATATTTTTTGAGAACCTCGGATTTGGGATTTTGGGGATTTAAAATTTTGCGGAGACATTTGGAATATCCGGGGATTTGGTGATTTATTCCAAGGGAATTGGATACTGAGGAAATATTAGGGATTTATTTCAAAAGAAAATCATATTTCGGGAGGAATTGGATATATCTGAGACTGTCGGATCTGGGATTTAACAGGATTTTTCTGGAATCGCACTTTTAGTGAATTCAAGGATTCAAGATCGATGCAAAACATTCAAAACTGAAGGGAACCTGAGTCCGGGCTGAAACGAAACGTGCAAGGGGATTTGGCCAGGGATGACGTGAGAAAAGGATTTTGGAATTTGTTTAAATAATTACTAAAAATGATCTTTGTAATATTAAAATTAATTCTAGAGCTCCAAAAAAATCCATGAAAACTTTAGAGAGGTTATTAAAACACAAAGAATTTATTAATAATGAATTCAACCATGATTTATTAAAGAAATTTATATTTCCCATTTTTGCTTTACTTAATTAATTTACTTTACAAATTAATATAAATTATAGAAAATCTATTATTAATTAATTAATTCATTCATGAAAAATCGGTCTGTGACACCTATGGGCTAGAATAACTATAGGACTCTACTTAGCCATGCTTAGAAACTATAGTGGAACTTATGGGATATCACTTAATTAATAATTATGACATATGGATGACATGCAATGATGATGATCACATGGAATGTTGTTGATGCTAGTGGTGCTCATGACACTTAAGGACTGGTTTGTGTACTACTTGTTGTGAAGCAACGCTCGTACTAACCACAAGCTAGAATGGGTAATGGCGGGAGTTGAAGTGTGACATGTAAAACCGGAGACACCAAGGCGTGTTGTGGCAGTCATAAGTCCATGCATGGCAGTCATCAGTCCATGGTTTGGGCGTTGGGCCGTCTCCCTACCTAGCAACCTGATCAACCCTACCGGAAACAGGTGGGTCAGCGGGTGGCTCTCTTGTTGTGCGTGTTACATGGATGGTCCTATCACAACTCCTTTCCGAGGTACTGTGGTGGTATTGAGGCGCATAGTAACATGTTGTGGGGTTGTGTCTTGTGGGTAAATTGGTACACCTCTGGCCAAAGTAAAACTGTTCGAATAGTTGTGCCTACGGTTATGGGCGGCCTAGCAATGTTTTTCGTGGTTAGTCCCACTTATAATAAATTAAATTGAACATTTATTAGATTAGCTCCAGCTTGGGAGTGGATGGGCCCGTACTACCTTGGGTCGTATGGTGGCGATTAATCTTGTTTAATGATTACTTGTTTTATCACTCTCTTACTTGTCGCCCTCCCCACCTCCCTACACCTACGACTGGGTCGGCCCAGCTCCCCCACTATCGATGTTTCATATCGGCTGTATTGAATACCGGGCTATTCATCGGACCGAAACTCGATGGACTTCGAAAGACAAGATGATTTATACTGGTTCAGGCCCTCGGGGTGAGGTTATACCCTACTTCTAGTTGTGGTGTATTGTTTTCGCTGTATTCTCTGGTGCGATTGTCATGTGCCCCAGGGGGCTCCCTCCCCCTACTTATATACTACAGGGATGAGAATTACAGGGTAGGAAACCCAGTTGGATACGACTAAGGGCTTTCCTTATCAGTACATAGAGTATCCGACTAGGACTATATCCCTCTCCTTGTCATGCAAGGTAATATGAAACCGAGTCCTACTCTATCTCCAATTGTAAGGACCAGCCCACCCTCTGTCTGAGTGGCTGTAATTGCCTTCCTTGAGGTACATGGGGCCCATGGCCTCCACAGTAGCACCTAAGACCTTTATAGTTGAGTCACAACTGATGCCAAGTGCTCATCCTCCACGATGAAGTATTCCCGAGTGCATTACTCTCGAGTACTCATTGTCCGAGTGCTTCTTCTCCTGAGTCCTACTTCATGTCAGCTGGCAACAAGGCTATAAAGGGCTTCGTGGAAATAGATGAATAGTGTGCGCTGAATTGGCACACATATTAGGTGTAGCCCCCCGACTTTGTGCATAATTGAGAAACAATTAAACATAAAGTCAAAGACCTTTAACCTTTAAGTCTTTCCCGAGTTATATGTTTCTCAGAAATTGGACTCTTCAGCCAACGATTGACTGGAATTTTGCTCTTGGCAACTTGGCTAAGCATGTAGGCCCTGTATCACTATGGACCGAAGCCCAATGTGATGGAAACGAGGTGCTTGATCTTTCGATGACTGATAACTATCGATTTCAGTGGAGTTGACCCTGGCGATCCGACTACAAACGCACAACGTCGCTTGCGCCTTAGCAATCGCTGAACCAATCTTCGAGATGTTATTGACCTTGCTGGAGGCACGATCAACCTGAACACGAAGTTCAATCACTGTGAGCAATCGAAGAACTAGCAAGAATAAGATGTAGGCAATCTGATATTGCGAATATGAATGAAGCATATATTGTATGGCAAAACATAAAGTTGGGATTCCGAAGCTGTCTTGACAGGTGGTTGTCCGACACAACTGAAGAACAAAAGTTTGCACAATGGCTAAACCTAAACTCAATGAAATCCAAATCCTAGCAAGGGAGGTGGTGGCTCCTAAATAGGGAGATGACCAGGGGGGCGTCCCACGTGCATGCCCTAGGGTTACAAGGCCCATGGGCCCAAGTGGGGATGGCGCAGTACCCTTTTGACTTGGACTTAGGAACCAATATAGATTGTTTTGATGATTGCAGCCGGCTCGAATGGAATTTGAAGATGAGGTTGGATCTGTTGGAAAATAGACTTCATAAGCTTTCCATGAAGTACAAGAACATCCCAAACGGAGTCCATATGAGGAAGTTATGCCCATTTGAACTGGTACCATCCCAGCAGTTCGAATCTGATTTCAGAACAAGTCCAACTCGAAGTCTTGCTTGACTTGGTCCCTTTCCTTCATCCTTTCCCAGATTCCTAATCACAATTAAATCATTTGCATTAGGTACCAGACTATTCTCAATAATATATGAACCTAGAAATGAATTCACCTGGTAATTAAGTTGACGAGCACGAACTCGAGTAAGTGGTCCTTGTTGTGGATGAGTTGTATCCATGGAAGGGATGTCCTCATCATTCTCTCCTTCTTGCATTTGAGTCACCCTCAACTCAAGTTCATCTTCTCCCAAATATGGCTTCAAATCTGCAATATTAAATGTGGGGCTAACCCCAAATTCTGCAGGCAGATCAAGCTTATATGCATTATCATTAATCTTAGCTAACAGCTTGAATGGACTATCAGCTCTAGGCATCAACTTAGACTTTCGTAAATCAGGAAATCTTTCTTTACGCAAATGCAACCATACTAGATCACCTAGTTCAAAAGTTAAACTCTTTCTACCCTGACTACTAGCAATCTTATACTTAGCATTCATGCGCTCTATGTTTTCTTTAGTTGTTTCATGCAATTTAAGGATAAATTCAGCATGCTTCTTAGCATCTAAATTAACTTTTCAAAAATAGGGAGAGGCAATAAATCAATAGGAGCACGAGGAGCAAAGCCATATACTACCTGAAAAGGGCTCATCTTTGTGGTAGAGTGCAGCGATCGATTGTAAGCAAACTCTACGTGAGGTAGACATTCTTCCCACACCTTCAAGTTTTTCTTCAAGATAGCCCTCAACATAGTTGATAGCGTGCGGTTGACAACTTCAGTTTGTCCATCCGTTTGGGGGTGACAAGTAGTAGAAAACAGCAGCTTGGTACCCAATTTCGCCCACAATGTGCGCCAAAAGTGACTCAAAAACTTCGCATCTCGATATGAAACAATGGTATTGGGCACTCCATGTAGTCGAACAATCTCTCTGAAAAACAAATCAGCAACATTTGTAGCATCATCGCTCTTATGACAAGGTATAAAATGTGCCATTTTAGAAAATCTATCGACCACAACAAAAACACTATCTCTCCCCTTCTTCATTCGAGGTAATCCTAAAACAAAGTCCATTGAAATATCCTCCCAAGAAATGCTAGGTACAGGAGGAGGCATATATAAACCATGTGGATTAAGTCAGGACTTAGCTTTATTGTAGGTAGTGCAGCGAGATACATAGCGCTCAACATCGCGCCTCATCCTTGGCCAATAGAAGTGTTCCGCGTGGATGTCCTCTGTCTTTTTGATGCCAAAATGACCCATTAGTCCTCCCCCATGTGCCTCCTGTAACAAGAAAAGACAAACAGAGCTAGCTGGAACGCATAGTTTGTTAGCTCTAAATAAAAATCCATTATTGAGAACAAATTTATTCCAGCATCTTTCATTTTTGCAGTTGGACAGGGCATCTTTAAACTCATCATCAGAAGTGTATAGTTCTTTTATTGTCTCCAAGCCAAAAAATCTATAATCAAGTTGAGACAACATTGTATACCATCTAGACAAAGCATCAACAATCACATTTTCCTTCCCTCAACATTGTATACCATGTAGACAAAGCATCAGCAATCACATTTTCCTTCCCTTTCTTGTGTTTTATGACATAAGGAAAAGATTCAATGAATTTAACCCAATGAGCATGTCTACGGTTTAGTTTAGTTTGACTTCTAATATGTTTCAATGATTCATGATCAGAATGGATAACAAATTCTTTGGGCTATAAATAATGTTGCCATGTTTCTAAAGTTCGAACGAGAGCAAGTAATTCCTTATCATATGTAGAATAATTCAAACTAGGCCCACTCAATTTTTCACTAAAATAAGCAATAGGTTTACCTTCTTGTATCAGCACACCACCAATTCCAATTCTGCTAGCATCACACTCAAGTTCAAAAGTCTTACCAAAGTCTGGCAGTTGGAGCAATGGTGCATTTGTGAGCTTTTCTTTGAGAAGGTTGAAAACTTTTACTTGCGCTTCACCCCATTTAAATGGAACACCTTTCTTTGTCAATTCATTAAGTGGTGCAGCGATGGTGCTGAAATCCTTCACAAAGTGGCGATAGAATCCCGCAAGCCCATGAAAACTCCACACTTGTGTGACCGTTTGTGGTGTTGGCCAACTTTTTATAGCTTCAATCTTGCCTTCATCTACTTCAATTCCCTGCGGAGTAACAACATAGCTAAGAAAACAAACTCGATCGGTGCAAAAGGTGCACTTTTCGAGGTTACCAAATAAAAATGCATCTCTTAAAGCAATGAAAATAGCATCTAAGTGTTCAAGATGTTCATCTAGTGATTTGCTATAAATGAATATATCATCAAAGTAAACTACCACAAATTTACCAATGAAACCACGTAAAACTTCGTTCATTAATCTCATGAAAGTGCTAGGGGCATTGGTTAACCCAAAAGGCATCACTAGCCACTCATATAACCCGAACTTAGTTTTAAATGCTGTCTTCCATTCATCTCCAAGTTTCATTCTAATTTGGTGGTATCCACTACACAAATCAACTTTAGAAAATATTGTAGAGCCACTTAATTCATCAAGCATGTCATCTAACCTAGGAATAGGATGACAGTATCTAATGGTAACATTATTGATAGCTCTACAATCAACACACATACGCCATGATCCATCTTTCTTTGGAACCAAAAGTACCGGAATAGCAAATGGACTAAGGCTCTCACGTACGTCAAACAAGTCTCGCACTTGACATTCAATCGCCTTAGTCTCCTCCGGGTTGGTTCGGTATGGCGCGCGGTTGGGTAGGGAAGCTCCTAGGATCAAATCAATTTGATGTTCAATACCCCTAGTTGGTGGCAGCCCCGGGGGTATCTCAGTAGGAAACACATCCTCAAATTCCTGCAAGAGGTTAGTGACAGCAAGTGGCAAAGAAGAAGGTATATCCTCAAATAAAAACAAAGCTTCTTTGCAAACTAATGCATAGCAAACATTATTACTAGCATTCAGTTTAGTCATATCAGATTTGCTAGCAAGAAAACAAGCACCTTTCAATTTAATTTTGTTATTCTTCACTAGAACAGATTTAGGTTCTTTCTTTTTGTGTTGCTCAAGCTCTTTTGCTACATTCTGGTTTTCGCTCTTAGTATTCTCCTGACTCTTCTCTCTACTAGCTCTAGCAATGTCATCTTTAACAATTTGTTCAGGAGTCATAGGATGCAGCACAATTTTTTTTTCTTGAGCATGAGAGAGTATTGATTATTCCAACCATGATGTACGTATTCAGTATCATATTGCCAATGTCTTCCTAATAATAATGAACAAGCTTGCATAGGAACAATATCGCAATCAACATAAGCATGGTATGAACCCATAGAAAAATGTACTCTCACAATCCGTGCTACCTTCAACTTATCACTGTTGTTGAACCATTGAATATGGTATGGGTGGGGATGAGGTTTAGTCAGCAAAGCAAGTTTCTCCACCATATCCATACTCGCCAAATTGTTGCAACTCCCACCATCAACAACTATGCGAATCGAGCGTTCCTTGACAACGCCCTTGATTTGGAACAAATTATGGCGCTGGTTTTGCTCGGCATGAGACACTTGAGCACTTAGTACGCATTGTACTATAAGGCTCAAATACTTGTCGGCATCATCGGCGCCAACATGTTCCTCCTCATGTTCAGATCCATCATCATGTCCTGCAGGATCATTTGCAAGCATAGCATATGTTTCATCATCAAAATCACTAGCAGAGGAATACCCACCATCATCGCGTATAATCAATACATGCTTGCTTGGACAGTCCCGCATCATGTGTCCATAGCCTTTGCATCGATGGCATTGAACGTCCCTCGTTCGTCCTGTCAAAGCAATCGAAGAGGAAGTTTTTGCAGAAAGTTGTGGTGCTGATTTGGGTGCTTCAGAAACTCGTGACGCCGAATTTGACGTAGTAGGGCGCTGCTTGCTGTTGGAGGGAAGTGGTGGTTGCGCCACAGTGGATTGGGTAGCAGGTGTGCGTGGCGTCCATGAATTTGTGCGACTTGCAGAAGAGTTAGATTGTGTTCTCGTCTAGCGTCCCTATAATTCACGTTCAGCTTTGCAAGCAAGATGAAACAATCTAGTAATGGAGTTGTAATCTTTGTAATCAACGATGTCCTGAATTTCAGGATTCAACCCTCCCAAAAACCTAGCCATTGATGCTTCCTCATTCTCATCTAACCCACAACGCAACATACCAATTTGTAATTCCTGATAGTATTCTTCCACAGACTTTGCACCTTGTTGTAAATGCTGCAGTTTATTTAACAAGTCACGAGCATACTATGAGGGAACAAATTGATGGCGCATAAGCAATTTTAAAGCCTCCCAAGTGTGAGGTATGTTGTTAGGTTGTTGACGGCAATGTTCTTTCCACCAAATAGAAGCAAAGTCGGTAAATTCACTAGTAGCAGCCTTAACTCGTCTATTCTCAGGGAAATCATGGCAAGAAAATTTTTAATCAACAGCTAATTCCCAATCAAGATAACCATCAGGATCATATTTACCATTGAAAGGGGGCATAGTGAATTTAACATTAGCAAAAACATCATTGCGGTCACGTACCACACGTCGTGGGGGTTCTCTTCGCATAGTCGATTAAAACACAATGGTCGATGAGCTCGATTGTTGTTGTGGTTAGCCCTGCCATCTGCCTCGGAGTCACCCACATAGTCAAATTCATCTTGCCCCTCTACTGTCAGAGCAGGGGGAACAGTAGCCAAAGCTTGGACAAACTCCTCAAGGCGTGCCATAATATCTGCCAAAGAGGTGTTAGTGACACCTTGTGCTTCTCCATCATAGCAAGCGTTGCGTTTGTCTCAATCTGGGCACCCTCGAGTTGAGCAAGTCGCTCATTTGTGACCTTGACATCCTCCTCAAGGCCCTCCATACGGAGATTCATTTCGCGCCTGAAATGTTGGATGATTCCCTTCGTACGAGGAGTATGAGGGGTATCCTGATCTGAACACCCTCCAGAACCTGCCATTGTTAGCAAAAACACAAGAATATGTCCCTAACGAGTACTAGGGTATGGGGGGTTCAAAAGTCGCTCGCACTCAAACCTTTGTCGAATTCTTACCGATTCTTACCAAGCACACAGGGGCGATCAGCAACCAGCGATGACAATATATATGCGAAGATTGGATGGAGCGATTGCCAGGTGAAGCTCAGCCTGTACGGTGTAGAAAAGGTGTAGATGGGAAGGCTCAAGTTTGGTAGCAAGGAGTAGCAATAATCAAGTCAGAAAATGCAAGCTGAAAAATCGTTCAACGCCGGTTAATGCTGGTCCTAGGCTAGACCATACTAGAGACGTGAGCCAAGAACACAAGCGAGTACACCGCGCAGAAGTAAACTAGATGATGTTGTACACTGAGTTTAGGGGCTCGAACAAGGATGCCGTCTGCACGGGAAACCTTAGAATCACTTGTAAAAGGTTCCTGTCAAATTTGAGCAAATTCTGAGAAACTTGATTTTTCCTCGGTTTGCGGGCCCATTTTAAGGGCCTAAACAACTTTGTTTGGGGTCGAAGTTGCCGCATGTGTGCTTGAACGCTTACGCGGATCTAAAATCTCCAGAAGCCTAAATAACTTTTTTTCGCTCTATCTTCTCATTTCCTTTCCAACGGATCAAGAATGCCTCAATCGGAGGTCGTATGCAAAAGTTACACTCTTTTTTTTCACACACACGATGCTTTCCTCGATGTGGCAGTTTGAAACCAACCGCTACACGTGGTAGTTTGAAACCAACCGCTACGGTGAGACCAAAACATGAACAGAACTCGAAACTCTAGAGGAACTAGACACTAAGACTAGCAAAGGACACGACGATGCAACCGATAGTTCAACAATGCAATGTACTGAAAAGAAAAATTGTGAGGCTAAGACTGGTTTGGATAGATTGTTCTACTGCTAATTTTTTTTTGTGTACACTAGGTAAGGAAAAACAATCTAATCTATGGTAAACTGAAATTCTCACCGAGCAACCTTAGGCTCTGATACCACTTGATGGAAACGAGGTGCTGATCTTTCGATGAGACTGATCACTGTCGATTTCAATGGAGTTGACCCTGGTGATCCGACTACAAACACACAACATCGCTTGCGCCTGAGCAATCGCTGAACCAATCTCCGAGATGTTATTGACCTCGCTAGAGACGCAATCAACCTAAACACGAAGTTCAATCCCTGCGAGCAATCAAAGAACTAGCAAGAATAAGATGTAGGCAATCTGATATTACGAATATGAATGAAGCATAAATTGTATGGTGAAACACAAAGTTGGGATTCCGAAGCTGTCTTGACAGGTGGTCGTCCGACACAATTGAAGAACAAAAGTTTGCACAATGGCTAAACCTAAACTCAACGAAATCCAAATCCTAGCAAGGGAGGTAGCGGCTTCTAAATAGGGAGACGACCAGGGGGGCGTCCCACATGCATGCCCTAGGATTACAAGGCCCATGGGCCCAAGTGGGGATGGCGCAGCACCCTTTTGACTCGGACTCAGGAACCAATGTGGATTGTTTTAATGATTTCGGCTAGCTTGGATGGAATTTGAAGATGAGGTTAGATCCATTGGAAAATACACTTCATAAGCTTTCCATGAAGTACAAGAGCATCCCAAACAGAGTCCGTATGAGGAAGTTATGCATATTTGAACTTGGTACCATGGCAGCAATTCGAATCTAATTCCAGAACGAGTCCAACTCGAAGTCTTGCTTGACTTGGTCCCTTTCCTTCATCCTTTCCCAGATTCCTAAGCACAATTAAATAATTTGCATTATGTAGCAGACTATTCTCAATAATATATAAACCTAGGAATGAATTCACCTGGTAATTAAGTTGACGAGCACGAGTTCGAGTAAGTGGTCCTTGTTGTGGATGAGTTGTACCCAAGGAAGGGATGTCCTCATCACAATGCGTGATGAGGTGTACTTGAGAAATACCTGCATCCTAAATTTTAATGGAGACTAGCTATCGATTCTTATAAGGATATATCCTCAATACCTTAAAATAATCAAGATACCCAAATGTATACACCCGGCTATAGGCTTAGCATGAAGCGTATCTGATTATTTAAGCAGTTGTTGTAAAATAGCACCTGTATCACAATTTTAACGTGAACAGCTGGCAACCCAATAGGGCATGCTATTTAAGAGCTCATATCTTCGGCCCACTACCAAATAAGACGGCCCAAACCGACCTACCCAGCATAGGGCTATAAAATCTGGAGATTTTGATCATTGCTCAACCTAGCCATTACTCTGGGGGTGTGCCATCGAAGCGTAGTAGATTTGATGCTAAAATCATTGCAGAAATCTTTGAATATACCGCCCATGAACTGAGTGTGTTGCCCATAATGATGCGATTAGAGACTTTGGATCTGTAGATTATACTCAATATGAAGTCTTTTGCCTAGGCCGCAGTTATGGTAGCAACAGGTCTGGCCTCAATCCACTTTGTAAACTTGTCCATCACGACGAACAACGTGGCCACACGGGCGACCACGTGGTCGGCCCCGATCTGCCACCCGGCAGATCGGACGGCCCTGGGGTTGACACCAAAAATCACCAGCAGCGTTGAGAACGAGCTGAGGACCTGGTTCGATGCACTAGACACGCGAAGGCCTGGGAGATTTGCTTAACTCCAGTGCAGGTCCTAAATTCGAGGTTCGTAGGCGTGCAAGTCAATTTGACCCTGCAATTGAAAAGGAGAGATATTAGACCAGTGAGCCAATCGGCTGGAAGCTGATTTGGACTCATTTCATCAAACGATAGCCGATATGAAAAGCACTTATACATCAACTGGAAGCCGATGATGGCATAAATAGGTAAAATAAATAAATCAACCGACTACCAATAGGACATGTGCACCGGCTAGAAAGCCGATGATAGTGTAGACAATCAGTAATAATCGAGACAATGCAGTCGGCTTAAAATATAACTTATCGGCTAGGTACTCCGATAAAACATTGCATATACACCCATTGGCTTAACAAGGATAAATCTATCATTATCAATCTAGTAGGTCAAACTTAACTGATGCAGCACAGATTAATAATAATAAAAGAACCTCGATGAGCCAATAAATCTAATGCAATTGTGATGTATTATACGATAACTTATCGGCTATACACTCCGATAAGACCCTTGCATGAAAATCTATCAACCTAGCAGGAACAACTTATCATTAACAGTTTAGTAGTTCGGACCTAACCGATGCAGCACAAACCGATGATGAATTACACCCGGTAAGCTGATAAATCTAATCAAGTGTGATGTGATATACCTACTCGGACTAAGAGATCAAACCTAACTGATGCAGCCGTAGACAAAATAGATACATCGTGGTAAGCCGACTATCGTAGACCGACTAGAATATCGGACCTAACCGAGGAAGTCCTAGCCGATACGATAATCGGGCTAACGAGACTTACCCTCTCGCAGGAGGTCAAACTTAACCGATGCAGCCCGGCTCGAGAAGCAAGAACCCGTTGAAAAGGGTGGCGATGCGCCGAATTTGTATTAATCTGTGTGATGATTTACAAGGTACCCGGGCATACGTATTTATACCCCGAGTTGATACAAGTCCTTATTGGACACGACACACGATTTCCTAATTACCGAAGGAAGACACTAATAAAACCCGATCGGACACGAGATCAGGTTTCCTAAAAGAAAGAAATACTAACATTGCCTAATTAATAGATAAGATATTAACTGCCTTTTTGTGGTCTTCACGATCCCTTCTCAAACCTGGCTTCCTCCAGATTAATTTCCGCTAGTTGACTGTGATTTTTTCCTTAACCGAATCTGATAAAGAATCATCCCAAATTTTGGCGTTAACACCCAGGGAACGGCGGCCACATCGGCCATCCTAAGCGGGAGGCGGCGGTGCGCATGCGACCCGATGGTTACCGGTGGCGACCACCCGTCGTGGCGGTGGGCACGTGGAGGGGAGAAATGGAACGGGGAGACGGCGGGGATTCTCACCGGTGGCTCGCGGCGACGAGTGACGACGCGAGGACGACGGCGGCGATGAGGTAGCGGCGGCGGCTTCAGGACGACGTCGACAACGGTGCTCCAACGGCGACGGGAGAGCGAGGAGCGGCTGCCGAAGAGCACTAGGAGAAGGGGAAAACGTGAAGGGGGTTAGGCCGGAGAAAGGAGACGCGGTGCGGTGGAAATGGCCGACCGGAGAGGATGAACAGAGCCAGAACTCATCGTGCATGAGGGCGAAGCATTCCGGCGAGCTTCGACTTCCACGGAGTGGCGGCCAACGAGCGACACGGCACGGCGAAGGTGATGGCGGTGGCGGCGTGGCTTGGCGGCGTCCGGAACAGCGGCAAACGGCGGTCGGAGTCGGTGAAAAGCGGCGGAGGCTTGGGTGTGCTGTGGCGATAGGGTTTTAGGGTACGGGGAGGCTCGGCGTGTTGGGAAAAAGGCGGAGGAGAGGTTTAGGGCGTGCTTGATCACCTCCCTTGGTACGCTCGGCATGTCGGACGGTTTCCACGCGAAGATATCCTTGTTGGCTTGGAGGAAGGTGACGAGCGCGTCTTCCTATTTAGGGTCGAGTCCGGTCCCGACTAGAGTAGTCTTGGAGGGGTCGGAAGGGTCCAGGGGGATCTTCTTCGTGTCAGAGTCCGCTGAAATTCCCGGCTTCGCTGCTTTTTTCGTCGGAACTTGATCTTGCTCGACTTCTGTTGTGACGGCTTGCCAAATGCTATCGCGCCCGACTGCCGCCCCTTGTGATTGAGCCAGTTCGCAGCTCTCCTTGTCGCAGGTGAAGGCTTGCTTGATGTCACTACGGAGGGAGAGGACTCCTGCTGGCCCAGGCATCTTCAGCACCATGTATGTATAGTGTGGTATCACCATGAATTTGGCGACTGTCGGTTGTCCGAGTATCGCGTGGTACGCGGTCTCGAAGTCGGCGACCTCGAAGCAGACGTTTTCTGTGTGGAATTAATCCCGCGTGCCGAAGGTTACCGGCAAGGTTATCTGCCCGAGTGGAGTTGATGATAGGCCGGGAATTATCCCATGGAAGGGCGCAGTGCTCGGCCGTAGTTCTGAACGAGGAATTTTCATCTCGTCCAAAGTCTTGGCGAACAAGATATTGAGCACGCTGCCTCCGTCGATGAGGGTTTTCTTCAGCCTGATGTTTCTGACGACCGGGTCCAGGACGAGTGGATAGCGTCCCGGGTGGGAAACCCGATCTGGGTGATCTGCGCGGTTGAAAGTGATGGCCATTCTGACCAGCGTAGGTATTGGGGGGTATCTGCCATGGAGACCGTGTTGATGTTGTGTGCTGAGAGCTTCTGTTTGTGCTTGGACTCGTATGCGAGTGGCCCCCCGAAGATGTGGTTGAGCTCGGCTTGAGGATCTTGGAAATAATCAGCTGGACCCGAGTCTGGCTTGTCTTTGTCCATGTCGGCGCCAGACGATGAAGCCTACTCGGAGGCAAACTTCTTGAGCATGTAGCAGTCTTTGGCCGCGTGCTTGCCCTTGGGGTGAAAGGGGCAGGTCCCGCTCATGACTTTCTGGTAGTCGTTATTCCGCCGGGGCCGCAACTGACTGCGCTCCATGTTGGCCACCTCATTGTCCGACTTCTGCTTGCGGCTGCCAGACTTATTTTGAGACGGCTCGTTGTCGGCTTTCGCCTTCTGGTCCTTCTGTCAGGGCTCCTTCTTCTCGTCGAGGGCCTCCGCGACCGCCTCGGCCGAGTCGGTGTATTTGTTGGCCATGTCGAAGAGCACCCGGACCGTGGATGGTGGCTTCCGAGTGAATTTTGCGATAAGCGGAGCGTCTTTTACCCCTTTGCGAAAGGCGGCGATGACGGCTTCGTCTTTGACAGTTGGAATTTGGTTGTGCTTCTCGGAAAACCTTTTGATGAATTCGCGCAAAGACTCATTTTTCTTCTGGTGCAGTTGATAAAGATCATGCTCCGAAGCGGGTCTATCGTAGGTCCCCTGGAAATTAGCGATGAACCGCTCCCTGAGTTGTCCCCAGGAACCGATCGACCGCCTCGGGAGGCCTGTCAGCCATGTCCTCGCTGAGTCGGCAAGCACGACTAGGAGGTAGTTAGCCATGACTCTGCTGTCGCCCCCAGCAGCTCGAACTGCTAGGGTGTAAACGGTGAGCCAAGACTCTGGGTTTGTCTTGCCGTCGTACTTTTCGATCCCGGTGGGCTTAAACCAGTCGGCCAAAGGATGTCCTGTAGCTCCCGAGTGAAGGCTGGGATGCTTTCGTCTTCATGAGGGCTCTGACTCTGATCTTGGCGGTGCAGCCGCTCGTGGTGGAGACCGAAGCACTCGTTTTCGTCCTACAGTCGGCGTCGTTCATCTTCTTCGCGTTCTTCATGTCGAGCGTTTATGGTGTGGCGAAGGTCACGGTGCAGTCGCACTCGGAGGTCTTGGTTGGGTCGGCGATCGTATTGGCGACGCCGCCGGTTGTCATTGTTGGTGTTGCCGAGCGTGGTTTGCCGAGACTCTTCGTGTTGCCGACTGGAGCCGGCCGCCCTGCGTCGCGTTGACGCAGATGAGTCTGTCGCCGGAGAACCCGACCGGTTGGTCGGTATAAATGTGTCGCCCGACTGCTGTTGCTGCTGACACGCAGCAGCTGTGATCATCAACATGATCTTAGCGATAGTCGGGGTGGCCTGGTGATCGGCCCAGAGCTGGAGCGTGTCCAGCAGAGTTGTGGCGGCCACAACGTTCTGTTGTGGCGTGACAAAGACGTCGTGGTCGCCAATCTTGGTTTGGAGGATTTGTTGCTGAGCGACTCGCCCAGCCTAGAGTAGCTCGTCATTGCGGGCCTCACGGTTGGCCTCCTCTTGTCGTAGTCGGCGCCTCCTCCTGTTGCTCCTCTTGAAGTCGGCGTACCTCGGAAGGCGGTGTTGAAACCATGAAGATCTTGCGGGAGAGGGGGAAGCTTGCCGAATTAGAGTCCGAGCTGGTGCTCAAACCGCTATCCGACTTAGTGTCGGACTCCGAGTAGTTTATCGGAGTGAGAACGACTCCGACCTCTCTAGATCCAATCTGAAACGGCGCTTGGCCGTGTCCAAACTGAATTGCTAGAGATCGGGTCTGCTGCGCGGGATTTTGATGCGCAGCGTCACCGGAGCTGTGAGGGAGATTGACGACCTCTCCCCTTCTCGGCCCAACCCGGGCTGGCTCGAGGCCTAGCGCAAGTCGGACGCCGAAGGAGAGGGTTGTCCCGATGCTTGGCGATGTGAAGGACTGCCGCAGTAAGTCGGGGAAGGAGATCGCGACATCCTGTGAGCCAACTGGCGCAACGTCGGCTAGTTCCTCGGCTGGCAAGATTGGATCTGCCTCAGCCAAGGTGAGATTGCCGAATTGATCGGCGATGAAGTCTAAGCTCCCGAAGGTAATTGCATCTTCGGGGGAGAACTTGTTGATTGAATCCATCGAATCTTCTGATGGGGAATTCACCGGACCCCTACCTGGCGCGCCAACTGTCGATGCTTTGCACCGGCAATAATACTATGGAGCTAGTCGGCAAGGGTGAATTCGGTGGACTGCAGAGGAACACAGGAGAATTATACTGGTTCAGGCCCTCAAGGTGAGGTAATACCCTACGTCCAGTTGAGGTGTTATTCCCCTGAGGTGTATGGTGATCGATGATCTTGTTGTTCTTGTTGTCCTTGCCCTGAGGGGCGCCCTGCCTCCCTTTATATACTAGGGGACAGGGGTACATGATAGGGATCCCAGCCGGATACGGCCAAGGGATTTCGTCCTTAGAGATAGAGTCCTATCCGACTAAGACTATGTTTCCTCATTGTACAAGATAAAGCCTGCCGGATGCTATCTTATCTCTAATTACATGGTTCGGCCCATCCTCTATCCGAGTGGCCCATGTACTAGTAATGAGGTACCCGGGGCCCATGGCCTCCACACTTTTGCCAATGAAGAATCCAAGATCATATTTCTATCGGCCATTACCCCCTACCTTCTGCCGACTGGCTTCTCTCAAGGCCAATCACAGCAACCATCATATGAGTTTTATCATCCATCGGTCGATTCTCGCCAGCTCGGCCTTGGCCAACTCCCAATCGGCCTATTCTTTATTGATAAACTTCAGGCCCGGGGCAATGTAAATAGCGCTTTGGAATATGATCGGCTGCGGATGCTAACAGGATCTCTGCCTCTGGGCACCACCACTAGCGTGGAGACATGCACCGCCAATACAAGGCTTTTTTCCCGATGGTGGTCAGAATGGAGGAAACACCTGTTCAACCTATCGGCCACCCAATATTGCTCTCGTCTCAACCCGGACTACGTTGAATCTGATGAAGAGGTAACATCCCACAAGCCTTAATCATTGTCTCCGATCATATCTCCTATAATCTTATCTTGCAAGCTGATGACAAGGAACCGCCAACAACAAGCACCAGCGGCCGGCCAATCATATATCAACCACCATCGGCCGATCCAAACCTAGGTCATGGTGCTCCCCCTCCATCGTCTCTTCTCTGGGCGCCACGGCCAACAGGACCAAAACGCAAGAAGCTGGCGTCTCGCCCTTCCCAAAAGAGGCAAAAAACCAGCACCGATGTCGTGGCTACAGCGCCGCCCGCTATCGAAGCAATATCGGCTCCTTCATTCCCGCAGGTATGTGCTGGTCCTTAACATTATTTGTCTATTTCTTTTGTCTTCATTACCAATCTTATTTTCAATTCGAGTCATCGGCTCCTGAAACTCAACCTTCACCCGACATCCTCATCGAGCCGATGACCTCCCCAGCTGTTCCAACTCCAGTGCCTAGCCCCGAAGCCGATATTGAGGCCGTTCCTCCTACTTCGGCACCAAACATTGGCCATCCTGAAGAACAACCTACTCATCCATCTGATGTCGATGTCATCCCTCAAGCTGCCATTATCCCCCCTCAGGTACTCATTTGTGTTAACTTATTCATTCATAATCCGTTTACTCACCGATGCCGATTTGCAGTCCTTAGCCAAGCTATTCTCCTTCGACATCGGCCAGTACCTGGAGACTGATGAAGAAGCAATTACCAGCGCTATGACCAGACCATCCCTTCCATCCGACGTGCGCGAACACTTGCTGGATATTACCTGTCGGCTGGAAACCCCAATAGACGCGTTGGTAGAAGATTGTGGGCCAATCCGGGCAAGATTTTCTGAGATTGAACATCATCTACCCGATGAACTCATTGATGCCCTAACTCCTGCCGCTTACATAGAATCCCACAGATTTCAGCTGATCAAGACCAGGCAACGCATAGCCAATCGCGCCGAACAAAAGATTCTAGCTCAACGCATCCAAGACGATCGGCTGTCTGTTCAATCTAAAAAGAAAAAGCTTGATGATATGGCAGCCGCCCCTCAAGAAATCCAAGCTAAATTAGACTAGTTGGAGGAAAAACAAGCCGACTTGCTGGCAGAGCTTGAAAGAATCCGCAAGGATATTGAAGTCACAAAATCTCAGCTCATCGGCTTGCCACAAGCAATACAGGATCAAGAATCCAAAGTTGCAGCAGCAGTACGCCAAGTCGTTCATCGGTGCAAAAGCTTAAAGCCCATCCCAAGCTCCAATGAAGATGATATCCACGCTATCAACGAAATTGATCAGATTCGCCTGCATGCGATTGAAACAATTCAAAAATTCTTGTAAAATTTTAACATTGATGCTTCTGATGTTGCTCCAGAACATGCCGATAATCTTTTGCTGTAATATAATCTAACTAGTTGTGTTATCTGATTCCACCTTCACTTGAGAATATTTTTATTTGTTTTATCTAAAGGCGATACCAATTGATATCGGATATCTTTAGGCGACGTAACAACATCGGCTCTTGCTTTAAACTATTTTAGAAATCGGCCATATTCAACCGATTCAGGAGTTGATCCAAACGCTCGGATAATACTTCTTGAGATATTTCCCATTAAGTGCCTTAGCAAACTCTGTCCCCTCAAGATCTTCCAATATATAGGCATTGCCAGGTACACAACGATTAATCCAATAGGGCCCTTCCCAATTAGGCGACCACTTTCCGAATTTACTATCTCTGGACCCAATCGGCAAAATCAACTTCCATACAAGATATCCCTCAGTAAACGATTTATTCATCACCTTTTTGTTATAATGCCTAGCCACCCTAGCTTTATTTTCCTTGATCCTTTCCAGCGCCCTTAACCGATTCTGAACCAAATCCTCGAGTTCATCTGTCATCAAATTATAATAATCATCGGCTGTCAACTGATTCTGTAAAGAAATTCTCCTAGAACCGATGTTAGTCTCCCAAGGCAAAACTGCTTCATGTCCATATACCAACTGGTATGGTGGTACCTGAGTAGACCCCTGACATGCCATCCGATAGGCCCATAATGAATCGGCTAATGTAGTATGCCATCGTCGCGGCTGTTCATCAATGTTCCGCTTAATTAATTTGATTAGACTCTTATTCGAAGCTTCTGCCTATCCATTAGCTTGAGCATAATAAGGTGATGAATTCAGTAACTTAATTCCCATACTGGCAGCAAATTGTTGAAACTCATCGGACATGAAAATAGATACCTGATCGGTAGTTATCGTCTGAGGAATTCCAAACCGATAAATTATATGCTCTTTTACAAACTCAATCGCATCTTTGGACGTGATTTTCTTCAAAAGAATTGCTTTCACCCATTTTGTAAAATAATCTGTTGTTGCCAATATGAATTTATGTCCATTACTTGATGGAGGATAAAACTGGCTGATCATATCAATTCCCCATCCTCTGAACGACCACGGTTTGATGATAGGATTCATAGCCGATGCTGGTGCTCGCTATATATTTCTAAATTTCTAGCAATCTTGACATCCTTTATAATATTTGAAGCAATCTTCCAACATTGTCGGTCAAAAATATCCTACTCTTCTCAATACCCACTTCATCTTATGAGCCGATTGATGAGTTCCACAAACACCCTCATGCACTTCGCACATAACCACTTTGGCTTTTTCTAAATTTAGGCATCTCAGCAAAACCCCTTCAAAAGTCTGATAATATAACTCTCCATCAAGCAACACATACTTAATAGCTTTATACCGAAGCTTCCTAGAAACCGATTGCGACGGATTTTGTAAATAATCAATTATCTCCTGTCTCCAATCATCAGCTTTATCCTGAATATCACTATCGGCTATTTCAACCTCAATCTGTCTATTCAGCTGATAACCCAAAGCAATCTATGCAAGATCATTAGCTTCTAAATTCTGTTCTCTTGGAATATGATCCAACGAAACCATCCTGAAATCCCTCAATAAATCTCTACATTCTTCATAATATGATCTTAAAACATCATCTCTGCACTCATATTCCCCAGAAAATTGCTTGATCACTAATAAGGAATCTCCAACAATCTCTATGACATCAGCCCCAATCTCCTTCAAAAGTTGAAGTCCTTTTAGCATCGCCTCGTATTCCGCTTGATTGTTGGTCCAATAGGGTTTAATTGTAAAAGCAAATTCAAAACTTGCCCCCCGAGGCGATACAATGACCAATCCGATACCAGATCCATGCTTGCAAACTGATCCATCAAAAAATAAAGTCCATGGGATCGGCTCCACATAATTTCCATGAACCCCTCTGTGTTGCACAATCAAATCGGCTATTGCCTGCCCCTTGATCGCCTTAGCCGATCCATACCTCAAGTCAAATTCTATTAAGGCAAAGATCCACTTACCAACTCGTCCTTTTAAAACTGGAGCCGACAACATGTATTTTACCACATCGGCCTTGCAAACCACCATACATTCAGCCGATAGGATGTAATGCCTTAACTTTGTACATGAGAAATATAAACAAAGGCATAATTTTTCTACCGCAGGATATCTTGTTTCACAATCCAAAAGCCTTCTGCTTAGATAAAACATGACTCGCTCCTTCCCTTCAAATTCCTGTATTAAAACAGACCCGATGGATTTTTCATCGGCCGATAAGTACAACTTGAATGGCACTCCTCTCTGCGGTGGAATCAAAACAGGTGGGGAACTTAAATAACTCTTAATTTCATCAAACGCCTTCTGTTGTTCTGCCCCCACACAAACTCCTGATCGGCTTTCAATTTCAACAACGGAGTAAAAGGCTCAATCCTTCCTAACAAATTTGATATGAATCTCCTTACAAAATTAATCTTGCCGATCAACGACTGTAGCTCTATCTTGTTGCTTGGTGGTTCCATATTCTTGATGGCTCTGATGCTTCGTTGACTAACTTCAATTCCTTGCTCATGAACCATGAAACCCAAAAATTGCCCAGCCGATACACCAAAAGCGCATTTATTGGGATTCATCCTTAATCTGTATTTCTTTGCCCTCTCCAGCACTTTTCGCAAATCGGCTATATGGCTTTCATCACTCTTGGATTTAACTACCACATCATCGATATAAATTTCCACTAATAAGCCGATGAGATCATGAAATATATAATTCATCGCCCTCTGATATGTCGCACTGGCACTTTTTAATCCAAACGTCATTACTACCCACTCATATAAGCCGATAGCTCCAGGACATCGAAACGCAGTTTTATGTATATCCTCTTCTGCCATAAAAATCTGATTGTATCCTGCATTGCCATCCATGAAGCTAATAATCTTGTGGCCTGATGCTGCATCCACCAACAAATCTGCTATCGGCATCGGGTACTCATCCTTGGGGGTAGCCTTATTCAAATCCCGGAAATCAATACATATTCTCAATTTTCCATTTTTCTTTTCCATCGGGACGATATTAGAAACCCACTCAGCATATCGGCACGGCCTTATAAACTTTGCATCATATAACCTTGTGATTTCTGCTTTGATTGGCTCATATAACTCTGCTTTAAACCTCCTTGGAGCCTGTTTAAACGGCCGATATCCTGGTTTAATAGGAAGCCGATGTTCAACAATTGATCGGCTTAACCCTGGCATTTCATGATATTCCCAAGCAAAACAATCCCGATACTCTTTTAACAATTTTATCAATTCTTCTCGAAATTCAGGACGCAATTTTTTACTTATCTACGTCGGCCTTGGCCTATCTCCTGGTCCTATATCAATTTCTTCCAAATCATCGGCCGACGTAAACCCTTGTCCCAACTTTCCTTCGAAATCTTCAATGGCGCACATCAGAGTAATAATTCTGAGCCAACTTGCCGAATCGGCTGTATCTCCTGATTGGTGATCTGAAGATAATCCCCCTCCCATACTTTTCCAGACAAACAATCGACGCCTTCGGCCTCCCAGACCGGCAAATCGGTCATTGCAATGTTGGTCGATTGATCTGTTAGGATTATCTCAACTTGATCTCCTTGCCACTGTATCAGACTTTGATGCATCGTCGAGGGCACGCAACAGTTTGCGTGAATCCAATCCCTGCCAAGGAGCAGACTATATGATCCTTTTTCATCGATAACAAAAAACATGGTAGGTAATGTCTTGTTTCCCACTGTTAATTCCACATTCAACACGCCTTTCGTCTCTGATGGATTTCCGCCGAAATCTTTTAACACCATATTTGTCTTGATCAAATCTTCAGCGGTTTTCCCTAGTTTCCGATACGTAGCATACGGCATTAGATTAACAGCTACCCCCCATCAACCAGCATCTTCATCATCGGCTTCCCATCCACATAACCCTTGATATATAATGCCTTCAAATGCCGATGCTTTGATTCTTCAGGCTTATCAAATATAGCCCGATCGGGTTGCACGTTAACTGAGCAAAAACCTCTTCATTGCCCTCCTCAACAGATGAAAGTGCTTTATACTCCCGAGGCAAAAAGAAAACCATGTTTACCGGAGCTAATGGATTGACCTCATCATCACTTCTCTTCACACGCCATACCCGTTTAGTCCTCTTGTGACGATGATCGGCTTCCACGTGATCTCGCCGTTGTTCTTCCTGTTGCTCTCGGTGCCGTAGTCGCTGTGCCCTTCTTTTCTGATTTTTTATAAATATTCCACTAGGACACCACTGAGGATTTTGCATTTGTTGTTTTTCATGCAATCCTTCAAAAAATTCTTCATGGATCGGCCCTAATCGGCTAGGTACCGACGCTCGTTTTTCAAGCGGCCGATCTTACGCTTAAAATTCTGAGATCTTGTAGCATTACATTCAGGACAATCTCTGAACGATGGCAATCTTATCCCTCGCTCCCAGCAAAATTGAAAGAACGGGCAATCCCAATGTGGATTGTATCCCTCCTCGTATGACGAAGCCTGTTGTTCCTCTTCGTGCTTTGAAAATTTATCTATCAGCTGCGATGAAGTAACTCTATATCTGTATTCTCGATGCCTTCCTTCATCGGCTTGATTCATCAATGATCCCGCATAAACCATGTTCACGAGGAATGGATGTCCGTCAATTTTCATCGGCTTTTTGTCCTCAAATTTGATCCTTCCCTGTTCGACAGCCGATTGGATTTGTTGCCGAAAAACTTTGCATTCATTGGTATGGTGTGATATTGTGTTATGCCACTTGCAATATCTCTTCTTCTTTAGCTCTTCGGCTGATGGAATTACATGATTTGGCGGAAGCTATATCTGTTTCTCTTGTAGCAATAGATCGAAGATTTTATCGGCTTTATTGATGTCAAAATCATATCGTTCTTCCTTACCCACATCCTTCACCCATGGGCACGATACTGATTTCTTATTTCTAGCCCACTCCGCCAATCCAACTTCAACATCGGATCCTTCATCATCTGAGTCCGATGAATAAGCTTGCACCTGAGCAAACCTTCTCTGAAACTTCTCCTTTTTTGCTTCTTGAAATCGGCTTTCATGAGCCGATACCTTCTGTACAAGGTGCGCCAGACTCTCGAACTCCTGCGATGAAAACCTCTCTTTAATGGGAGCTAAGAGACCCTGGAAAGCCAACTCGGCTAGATGCCCATCGCTTAGATTCAAACTATAACATCGGTTTCTAACGTCCCAAAACCGCTGGACGTATTCCGGTACCATTTTGTCTGGCCTCTGTTTAACCGATGTTAGGTCCATCAGCCTCATCTCATGGATCCCAGCAAAAAAGTACTTGTGAAACTGTTTTTCCAGATCGGCCTATCCCCGAACTGAATTTGGTGGTAATGAAGAGAACCATGTAAAAGCCGATCCAGACAATGACAAGGGAAAAAATCTAACCCTCAGAGCCTCCTCAGCCGATGCCTCTCCACACTGTGCCAAGAATCGGCTAATATGCTCTACTGTAGATATGTTGTCCTGTCCTAAGAATTTAGAAAAATCTGGGACTCTGTATCGGTGTGGTAATGGAACTCTGTCAAACCACTCAGGATACGGATGCCGATACATAAATGTTTGATCTTTTGGTTTTATCCCAAACTGTTCTCTTACTATTTCTACAACCCTTGTCGATAAATCTTCCTTCCTTGGGATCTCTTGTTGATATTGTATAGGTGGAGTTGGTAGCCGATTCTGCTTAGGATATTCTCTCTGATAATTACCTGAATCAGGAACACCTCTTGGGTAATTTTGTTGATACCCCCCATAATAAGCCGTTTGATGGTATCCTGAAGGAATATCTTGTTGCCCCCCAGCCTGGTTTTGTATTTGTGAAATCAAGTTTTCCGGTACATCTTTTCTGGTGCCATAAGTGACTTGATTTGGCTCTATTTTTGGTGGAAGGTAAACAGGACCTCGATTAGGCTCTTGAGCAATCGACCCATCCACTGCCTTCTTGATAAGGTTATGCAGTGTGTTCACCAATATTCCTGATTGATTGATAAGCGCATGATGCACTGCTTCATTTACCATTTCTTGTAAGGGTTTTGGTGGATTTTCAGGTGATGCACGGCTCAATTCACCAACCAGAACCGGTTTTGGAAATTGTGTTTCCATGGTCTTCACGATCCCTTCTCAAACCCAGCTTCCTCCAGATTAATTTCCGCTAGTTGACTGTGATTTTTTCCTTAACCGAATCTGATAAAGAATCATCCCAAATTTTGGCGTTAACACCCAGGGAACGGCGGCCACATCGGCCATCCTGAGCAGGAGGCGGTGGTGCGCATGCGACCCGATGGTCACCGGTGGTGACCACCCGGTGTGGCGGTGGGCACGTGGAGGGGAGAAATGGAACGGGGAGATGGCGGGGATTCTCACCGGTGGCTCGCGGCGACGAGTGACGACGCGAGGATGACGGCGGCGATGAGGTAGCAGCGGCGGCTTCAGGACGACGTCGACAACGGTGCTCCAACGACGACGGGAGAGCGAGGAGCGGCTGCCGAAGAGCACTGGGAGAAGGGGAAAACGTGAAGGGGGTTAGGCCGAAGAAAGGAGACGCGGTGCGGTGGAAATGGCCGACCAGAGAGGATGAACAGAGCCAGAACTCATCGTGCACGAGGGCGAAGCGTTCCGGTGAGCTTCGACTTCCACGGAGTGGCGGCCGACGAGCGACACGGCACGGCGAAGGTGATGGCGGTGGCGGCGTGGCTTGGCGGTGTCCGGAACGGCGGCGAGCGACGGCCGGAGTCGGTGAAAAGCGGCGGAGGCTTGGTGTGGGTGCCATGGGCCCCGGGTACCTCATGACAAGCATATGGGCCACTCGGATAGAGGATGGGCCTAGCCTTGTAATTAGAGATATAGCCAAATTCGGCAGACTTCGCCTTGTATAGAAAGGAATATACAGTCCTAGTCGGGTGCGTTATATCTCTAAGGGGAGATCTCCTAGTCGTAATCCGATGGGGACTCCTACCTTGTAACCCTGTCCCCCAGTATATAAGGGGAGGCAGGGCGCCCCATGAGGGCAGGTTGAGTTGGTTCACCAGAATCACCACCACAAATCCTCAAAGGAATAACACCACAACTGGACGTAGGGTATTACCTCACATCGAGGGCCTGAACCAGTATAAAATCCCTCTGTGTTCCTTTGCAATCCACCGAGTTTACATCCGCCGACTAGCCCCATATATTTATTGCGGTGTAAACATCGACAGTTGGCGCGCCAGGTAGGGGCTTCGGCGCGATCTACATCTACAAGCTCGATGGATCCAGCAACCAAAGTCGACGGCGGCAAACTCCCCCCGGAGATACAATCGCATTCAGAAGCCTTGACTTCGTCGCCGACCAGATCGGCAATCTCACCCCGGCCGACACGGACCCGATCCAACCGGCCGAGGAACCAGCTGACTCCGCGCCAGTCGGCCCACATGACGCTGCGGCAATCTCCGACGACATGCTGCGGCGATCTCCAATACGCCCGAGTCCAGGGACAACTCTTCCTTCCAGTGTTCGACTCGGACTCGGTTCTGAGCCAGCTGAGATCGGGCCGAGAAGGGAAGAGATCGTCAACTTCCCGTTCGGACTCGGCGACGCCGCGGATATCTACAATCTACATCCGACGCGGCAAACCCGATCCCCTGGAGTTCGACTCGGATACGGCTCCGAGCCGCTTGAGATCGGATCTAGGGAGGTCGGAGTTACAATCACCCCCATCAACTATTCCGACTACGACTCTCAGTCGGACTACGACTCCCAGTCGGATTCCGACTCCAAGTCGGATACCAGCTCGGCAAGCTTCACTCCGCCACGAGAAATCTTCATGGCATCCAAAGGCTCTACTCCTACTCAGGAATCACGCCGACTACACGAACAACAAGAGGAGGAGGCCCGCCGACTGCGAGAACAACAGGAGGAAGAAGCAAGATGCCTGCACGCCCGCGACGACGGCCTACGCAGGGCTGGGCAAACCGCTCAGCAACAAATCCTCCAAACAAAAGTCGGCGACCACGACGTCTTCGTCACGCCACAACAGAACATCGTGGCCGCCGTGACCCTACTGGACACGGTCCAGGTTGGGCCTGATCACCAGGCCACCCCGACGATCGCAAGGATAAAAGCCATGCTTACCGCTGCCGCATGTCAGCAGCACCAACAGTCGGGCAACACACTCGTACTGACCAGTCAATCAGCTTCCCCAGCGGCAGTCTCATCCACCTCAAAGCGACGTCGAGCGGCCGGCTCTAGTCGGCAGCACGCGGAGTCAAGCCAGACGTCACTCGGCAACCACAACAACCGGCAACGTCGAAGCGACCGTCAGGACAGCCAGGACCTCCGAGACCGACTGCGGCGCGACCTTCAGCAAGACATTAATGCTCGGCGCCGCAAACGAGAAGAAGACGAGCAACGCCAACTGGAAGACGAGAACGAGCAATTCGGCCTCCACTACGAGCGGTTTCGCCGCCGTAGTCGAGGTCGGAGTCCTCATGAAGACGACGGAGTACCGGCCTTCACTCAGGAGCTACAACAAGTCGACTGGCCGTCAAGTTTCAAGCCTACAGGCATCAACAAATACGACGGCAAGACTAATCCCGAGTCCTGGCTCACGGTCTACACTCTGGCGATTCGAGCAGCTGGGGGAAATCAGAAAGTCATGGCTAACTACCTCCCAGTCGCTTTAGCCGACTCAGCGAGGACATGGCTAGTAGGACTTCCCAAGCAATCAATCGACTCCTGGGGAGAACTCCGGAAACGCTTCATCGCCAACTTCCAGGGAACATACGAGAGGCCATCTTCCGAGTACGACTTATATCAGTTGCATCAAAGGAAGAACGAGTCTCTTCGTGACTTCATCAAGAAGTTTTCTGAGAAGAAGAACTCAATCCCAAACGTCAAGGATGAGGTCGTCATCGCCGCCTTTCGAAAAGGAGTCAAAGACACCTCGTTCATCGACAAATTCACGCGGAAGCCTCCCAACTCTTTCAAGGCCCTATTCGACATGGCAAATAAGTACGCCGACTCGACCCACGCTGTTGCCGAGACCCTCGATGACAAGTCACCCTGACAGAAGAAACGGGGCGACACCGACAACGCGGTCCCGACTAAAGCTGGGAATCGCAAACGCAAGTCAGACGGCTCCATTGTGGCAGTCGGTCACAACCGCCTTCGACCTTCAACAACTGAGGATTATCAGAACAACAAGTGACATGCTCGGGGGCTCACAAGCTCAAACACGAGGATGGCATCCCCACTCCCAAATACCGAACAGCTAAGTCGCTTTCTGATAAACATCTCCTCGCTCGGCCTTGCTAGTGCCACAGCCGCTTACACCTAATAGGTGTATAAGCTGCGCATTTACTTTTTTCCGTTTTTTGATTACAAAAGTACTCGAGTAGCATAAATCTCGATCCGTGAAACTCTGCTCCATGTAAGACGAACTCAAGTCACCCAAAACGCGTGCCTGGGAAAGAGCCATGAGCCAACTCCCGACGCTAGGGGGCTATGACTAGTCGGGCAGAGTGCTTAAACGTAAGGGGTCAACTACTCGAGGAAATTAATATCAAAAAGAGGAAGAACACGTATTTACATACATTGTAAAATACATTTTATTCGGGTGATTATTTTCATCATCAGATGCTACTCATCCGATATTTTTATATTGCAGGCCCAGCTCCGGATATGCGTGACAGGAACTCAGGGCTTCGAGCCTATCTCCTACGCTCGGGGGCTAGACAAGTCTGCCGAAATACACTCGGGATGCTCCATGAGGGCTACTTACCGAGTACTTGCGCCAGTCGGGACGTCATCTTCCCCGACTACGCTCCATGGGAGCTAACAATCGGCCCCCGGCGCCAGTCGGGGCTGTGTACCACTCGGCTAAGTAGGGTACGCCCCATGAGGGTCGCCAGCCGAATCCTACGCTAATGCTAGGTTCGGGTACCTTATTTGGCCGCAACTCTGTCAGGTTGGGTACGCCCCATGAGGGTCGCCAGCCGAATCCTATGCTAATGCAAGATTCGGGTGCCTAGCTTGGCTATAACTCTGTTGGATAGGGTACGCCCCATGAGGGTCGCCAGCTGAACCCTCTGCTAATGCAAGGTTCGGGTACCTTGTTCAGCTTTACCCAAGTCAGAGAAGACTTATATCGTCAAAGTGCATCCGGAGTTCTCATGCACTGCGTCATACCTGAGGAGGGCAAGCAGATCCTGCATTATACCCACTCAGGCTTATGTGGCAACCAGTTTGCATCCAGAACGTAAGTCGGAAAGGCTTGCGAATAAGGATTTCTCTGGCTGATTGCGGTTACCAACACCAAAAAACTCATCCTGACATGCGATGGATGCTACTTCTATAGAGCTATGCTAGGTAGGTTGGTTCAGGCCGGCTTACCTGGTAACAGCCACCAAGACATGAGTTCCTACAGTAGCATGCTCCATGTGGGCCGCCCGCAGGCTGAGTTGAAATTATAGCGCTGGTGCTACCCATAGGAACCGATGAGGTAAACAGATATGCTTCATGAGAGCCTTATTGCTAAACATATATGTTTGGGTATCTGTCTTATCCACCAGGTCTCGAGGATACATCCTTACAAGGATCACAAGCTGGTCTTCATTAAAATTGGAGATGCAGGTATCTCTCTCGAGTACACCTAACCACGTAATGGATTTATTTTTCATACAGTGGTACTCGGCCTACATGCGTGGCCACCAGTTGCCATGAGCAGCATTATTCCCGCTGACATGACGCGGATGAGTCTAACTTTCGAGTAGTACACTACTCGGGAGAGACTATAAAATTCTCATTCCCGCTGACATGACGCGGATGAGTCTAACTTTCGAGTAGTACACTACTCGGGAGAGACTATAAAATTCTCATTCCCGCTGACATGACGCGGATGAGTCTAACCTTCGAGTAGTGCACTACTCGGGAAAGACTATAAACATTCTTCCAGCTGACGAGCTGAAGAGTCTAACTTCCGAATGGGACGCCACTCGGGAAAGACTATAAACACCTTTTCCGGCTGACATGAAGCTGACGAGTCTAATTTTCGAGTAGTATACTACTCGGGAAAGACTATAAACACCCCCTTTCCAGCTGACATGACGCTGAAGAGTCTCATATACAAGTAGCATCCTACTCGGCAAGACTATAAACACACATTCCGACTGACACGAAGTCGAAGAGTCCTACATACGAGTAGTTCCCTACTCGGCAAGACTATAAATCATATTCCGGTTGACATGATATCGAAGAGTCTCATATACCAGTAGTAATCTACTCGGGAAAGACTTCAAGGTTAAAGATCTTTGACTTCATGTTTAATTGTTTTCACAATTAAGCACAAAGTCGGGGGCTACACCTAATAGGTGCGCCTATTCGGCGCACACTATTCCAACATCTACATCGAGACCTTCATAGCCTCGCTGCCAGCTGACATGAAGCAGGACTCGGGAGAAGCAGCACTCAGACAAAGAGCACTCGGGAGCAATGCACTCGGGAAGACTTCACCGTGGAGGATGAGCACTTGGCATCAGCTGTGACTCAACTATGAAGGTCTCGGGGGCTACTGTGGGTGCCATGGGCCCCGGGTACTCATGACAAGCATATGGCCACTCGGATAGAGGATGGCCTAGCCTTGTAATTAGAGATATAGCCAAATTCGGCAGACTTCGCCTTGTATAGAAAGGAATATACAGTCCTAGTCGGGTGCGTTATATCTCTAAGGGAGATCTCCTAGTCGTAATCCGATGGGGACTCCTACCTTGTAACCCTGTCCCCCAGTATATAAGGGGAGGCAGGGCGCCCCATGAGGGCAGGTTGAGTTGGTTCACCAGAATCACCACCACAAATCCTCAAAGGAATAACACCACAACTGGACGTAGGGTATTACCTCACATCGAGGGCCTGAACCAGTATAAAATCCCTCTGTGTTCCTTTGCAATCCACCGAGTTTACATCCGCCGACTAGCCCCATATATTTATTGCCGGTGTAAAACATCGACACTTGGGTGTGCGGTGGCGACGGGGTTTTAGGGCACGGGGAGGCTCGGCGTGTTGGGAAAAAGGCAGAGGAAAGGTTAGGGAGGCTTTTTAGGCACACGGGCGAGAGAGATTGAGGCCGAATGGCTCCAATCATGCTCCGGGTTGAGGGCGTCGGCGTCGGGGTCATGTGCGCGATTCCCGCGCGGGAGTGGGTGAGAACATCGGGGGACGTGGTGGAGTGGGCGCGGACTTGGTCCGCGCTCGCTTGAACCGAGTGCGAGCAGGCGCGAAGGCAGGAGGTAGTGCTGGATCGGACGGCGGAGGGGATTTTTCCCCTCTGTGCGATTCGGACAGAGGAGGAAGACAATGCTGACAGGTGGGCCCGGCCTGTCAGCGGGGAGGCGCGCGGGCGCGCGGGTGACGCGGCCTGACATGCGGGCCCCGAGTGCAGAGAGAGTGGGAAGGGGCAGCGTCGGCGGTCGGCAGGTGGGGTCAGGGCGGGAGGCAAGCGCGCGGGATGGGCCGGCCCAGCACGGGCCAGCGGCCCAGGAGAAGAAAAAGAGAAAAGATTTTCCAGAGCGCGATTTTAATTCCAGTAAACTTTTTTGATTTATTAAAAATAGCTCACGTGCTCTGAAAATTCCACTAAAAATCCAGTTAATATATTTTGGCACAGGGAGCATAAGAAAAGTATTCCCGGCCACAATAATTTATTATTTTGTATTTTACACTTTTAATTAATTCCTCTGGCCTTTTAAATTTATTTTTCTTGGGTATTTTTCTCAGGTATTATTTAGTGTGGCTAATATTAGGGTGTGACTGACCCTCATGGGGCGTACCCTACCCAGCAGTGTGTGTACCGAGCCCCAATTGGTGCTCGAGGTCGGTTATTGGCCCCCATGGGGCATACCAAGGTAAAGTTGGCATCTGTGTCCCGACTGGCATGAGTACTCGGTCAGTAGCCCTCATGGAGCATTCCGAGTGATTTTTGAAGCATCGCACTCTAAGTGTATCATAGCAGACTAGTCCAGCCCCCGAGCGTAGGAGATAGGCTCATAGCCATGCTTTCCTATTACGCGTATCCGGAACTGGGCCCTGCATTATAAACATATCAAATGAGTAGCATCTGATGAAGAAAACAATTGCATGAAGAAATTTTATGTATTTTACAATAGATGTAAATATGTGTTCCTCCTCTTATTGGTATTAATTTCCTCGAGTAGTTGACCCCTTACGTTTAAACACTCTACCCGACCAGTTATAGCCCCCAAGCATCGGGAATCGGCTCATGGCTCTTTCCCAGACACACGTTTTGGGTGACTTGAGTTTGTCTTTCATGGAGCAAAGCTTCACGGATCAGAATTTATACTACTCGAGTACTTTTGCAATCATTAAGAGTAAAAACAGAAAATGTGCAGTATGTACACCTATTAGGTGTAAGCGACTGCGGCATTGGCGAGGCCAAGTGAGGAATTGACGATCTCATCCCCCTAGATCTGATCCCGACTGGCGCTAAGCCATATCCGAATCAAACCATAGGGAAGTGAGTTGCCTCCTGCCCCATTTAGATGAGAATATGATATAAAGGAGGAAATATTTATTAGAAAATGACTTAGTTGTTGGGTATTGCACAAGTTGGGAGTGGGGATGCTATCCTTGCATTTGAGCTTTGAGCCCCCGAGCATGTCACTTGTCGTTCTGATAATCTTCGGTTCTAGGAGGTTGAGGACGGTTGCGATCGATTGCTGCACTGAGGTCCTCAGATTTAGACTTGCGGTTCCCAGGCTTGGATAGGGCCGTGTCGTCCCTCTCCCGTTGCTCCTTCTGTCGGGGCTTGTCATCGAGTGCCTCGGTCACTGCATCGGTTGAATTAGCATATTTATTGGCCATCTCGAAGAGAGCTTGGACGGAGTTGGGCAACTTCCAAGTGAACTTGGTGATGAACGGCATGTCTCTGACTCCCTTGCGGAAGGTGGCGATGACTTCCTCATCCTTGATCTTGGGGATATAGTTCCCTTTTTCGGAAAAACGCTTGATGAAGTCGCAGAGAGACTCGTTTTTTCTCTGATGACACTGGTATAGATCATATTCGGATGCTGGCCTTTGGTATGTCCCTTGGAAATTGGCCACGAAGCGCTCACGGAGTTCCCCCCATGAGCCAATAGACCCTCTAGGAAGCCCCAATAACCACATCCGTGCCGAATCAGATAGGGCAATGGGGAGATAGTTCGCCATGGCTTTATGGTTGCCTCCAGCTGTTTGGATTGCCAAGGTGTACACTGTCAGCTAGGATTCTAGGTTGGTCTTGCCATTGTACTATGCTAGTCGGCTTGAAACCTGTGGGCCAGCCAACTTGTTGTAGCTCGCGCGAGAAGGCTGGAACACCATCGTCTGAGTGGGGGCTCTGGCTCCAACTGCAGTGATGAAAATGCTCGTGATGGAGGCCGAAGCGTTCGTGTTCATCCTCCAGTCAGTGACGTTCATCTTCCTCGCGTTCTCGGCACCGAGTGTTGATGTCATGGCGGAGATCTCGTTGTAGTCGTTCTCGGACATCACGGTTATCCTGGCACCCATTGTGTTGATACCACCATTGATCACCACCATTGATCATCGTTGTGGTGACCTTGTGATGCGCGTTTGGACTCCGAGTGGCATTGATTAGAGCCCGCCGCTCGGCATCGTTCTGTGGTTGATGATGTTGCCACATATGAAGGTGTCCTGTTGAAAGGAAGGAACGTAACTCCAGATAGCTGGCGTTGCTGACAAGCTGCTGTTGTTATCATGGCCTTAATCTTAGCAATAGTTAAAGCTGCTTAATGATCAGGCCCCAGCTGTATGTTATCTAGGAGCGTGGCTATGGCCACTACGTTCTGCCGAGGTGTAACAAAGACATCATGGTTGCCCACCCTGGTCTGGAGGATCTCTTGTTGCACTACTTGGCCGGTCTTGTGTAGATCGTCATTGCAAGCATCACGCTGGCCTATAGACGTAGATCTACTTCCTCCTTTAGCTGACGCAGTCAGCGAGCCCCCTCCTCTTGTTGTTCGCTGTAGTCAGCGTGCCACTTTTGTTGGAGTAGATCCCTTCAATGCCATGAAGACCTCGCTGTGGAGGCCATGGGCCGGGGTACCTCACCACAAGCATATGGGCCACTCGGATAGAGGATGGGCCTAGCCTTGTAATTAGAGATATGATAGAACCGGCAGACTTTACCTTGACGATAAGGAATATACAGTCCTAGTGGGGTAGGTTATATCTCTAAGAGGAGACCCTTGGCTGTAATCTAGCTGGGACTCCTACCTTGTACCCCTGTTCCCAGTATATAAGGGAGGCAGGGTGCCCCTGAGGGCACGAGTTCATCAGAACAACAGACATCATCAAAGGAATACTCCACAACTGGACGTAGGAAATTACCTCACATCGAGGGCCTGAACCAGTATTAAAACTTCCTTGTGTTCCTTGCAATCCACCGAGTTTCGATCCGACGAGTAGCCCTATAATCATATGCTGGTGTAAAACATCGATAGTTGGCGTGCAGTAGGGGCTTCGGCAAGATCTACATCTACAAGCTCGATGGATCCAGTTAACCAGGAGTCGACGAGGCGGCAAATTCTCCCCCGGAATACAATCTCATTCGGAAGTCTTGACTTCGTCGCTTTGACACGTCGGCCAATCTCACCTTGGCCGACGCAGACCTAATCCAAATAACCGCCGAGAACCAGCCGACTCGGCGCCAGTCAGCACAAGACGCTGCAACCACCCTCGTCAATTTGACTACGGTGGTCTACCACCTGCCCGGGTCTATGGGACAACTCTCTCCTTCGGTGTCCGACTCATGCTTGGCCTCGAGCACCCGGGTCGGGCTAGGAAGAGGAGAGATCATCAATCTCCCATGCAGACTGGCAAATGCCGCGGATCTACATCCCATGCGGTAGAACCCGATCCCCTACCTTCAGTTTACATGGCCCAGAGCCCATTCCAGATGGATCTTTGATGCGACTAGGTGCCCGATCTGTCTGATAGGCATTGGATTTGGCGACATGTGGACGTTCACGTTTTGAGGCTTGCCGATCAGTAGTAGATCGTCACCTTGCACTCGCTATGTCTTGCCGCGCGAGTTGTCGTTATCGGCGGTCCACGCTCTCACGCAGTTCGACCTAACCACGAAAGGGTTTTGCTCCTACAAAACATGACTCGAAGAAAATCTTGCAAGAACAAAGAAAACACAACCTGATTTGCAGATGAATGTTTAGCACACGAGAATTGTGGGTTCTACAAACCGCGATCTCTAGACGCGAAACTGCAATGAGTAGAATAATCTAAGCAAAGCCCACCTTCTACAACTGGCGGTAGCGCTGTACAAAGCCTCGTTCCCGAACCCAACAATGAAGGATCTATTGGGGCGAAACTCCACCTAGGCCGATTAATAGAGATTTTCCCGCCGCTCGGCGACGGGGCCGCACTCCTCATTGGTTAGCCCACGACACAGGCAATGGGAAGTAGACTATGCATACTATATCAGTTTATCTAGGGGCATAGGTATTTTCTCTGCCTTGGTGGGCGCAACTCCAAAGGGTTTAGCCCCACGACACAAATTCAAACACAATCAAGCCAAGCTGGAACCCCGACCAAAAACACGATCGGTATGTATCTTAAGATTACGGCAATGATCCAGCTATAGCTCAGGAGGAATTTGTGAACGTAGGGACCAAATACCATCTGAAAGTACACTGCATAAGCTTCAACAAGTACTCATCATGGGCTTGAGGCATTCTGGACCATCACATGGCTAGGTCCCCCACACCCGTTGAAGTAGCGCATGCTGCCAATCAGCGGCCGCGAGGCCCGAATCCGAATCCAAACATGAGAACTCATCTCTTGCTTTCTCACCATGGACCAAAAAGTGAAGGCCCGTGAGTGAGTGTCGAACTCCCGTAGCGGAGTCCGAACAACCCGCCCCCCGGGTAAAGGTCTTGGTTACCTGGCTGCACCCCATCAACTTCTTTTTGGCCACGAACGCCATTCATGTTTCCCTTCGCTTGGTCCTCCTTGCCCCCTTACACACTTCCAGCGCCAAGCAAGTACTCTGCAAACAAGAGTACACAAAACAAAAGTTCGCGCCCGTGCATGCCATAACGGCTGTTCAAATATATACGTGTAAATCTACGTGAAAGAAAGACACATACACCTTTGGTTGATGAATACATAAGGTAAGCGATGTAGGGTCATATCCGAGCTAGTGATGTCCTCATCATCCTCCCCTTCCCCTAGAATGGAACCACTCGCGTGAGTCTCTCTGTG
>RYFJ01003248.1:0-51272 GCA_003991445.1 Oryza meyeriana var. granulata | reverse complement strand
AGCAAATTGAGTTCACCAGAAAGGAGTTACTCTTTGTCAATTTAAGCCTCCCAAAGCATCCTAACGGATACCTCAGCCTATCTGTAGTAGGAACACCCTCCCTTCATCTCTCTTAAGGATATGGCAAGATGCTTATAAAGAGAAACCTCAACGCAGAATCTTCTAGGCAACCCACAGTGTTTAAGTGGCGATATGAGGCCCAAAAGGTCATTATTTAGATTTGATCAACAAGGGGCACATATACTATCGAGAGGTGATATGACGATTCAGACAGTCAGTAGTTGACATAGTGAGTTGAAGATGAACTTTCCATATTGCACCTGCCACGGAATTCTGCCATGAGAATGATGAGGGAACAGACTCTGCAATAATGCAGGTGATGAAGAGGACTAGAAGAGATGATTGATATAATAGATATGCAAAAGCCTGCTCGTCCAGAGCCACTGGACCACAAGCAAAAGTAGTAAATATCTGACTGGTATGACTGAAAAAGCAGACCAAAAAGAAAAGTCACTGATGTGAAGGATGCACTATACATTTCACACCTCTTTTTAGTAGCTACAACGCTGCATAAATAACCAGTTCATATTAGAAGACAGGTGGTGAATTGGTATGGAAAGACAATACAGCCCAATCTTAATAATATCATGATCCGCAGCAATCATTAAAGAATCAATCTACTCTGTGCTACCGCTCATAACTGAACACGAATGTATAGCTAGTTTATTCCACGGAAATTTTGAGACCATGAGAGATGTGAGAGATGCTTGGGACAAGAGAGCACTTTGTATTATAGCATTTCTTACAGACATTTGCTAGAACCTTGGATACGATCTATAGATCCACGTCCTAGATTCATTGAGTGATGCCCCTACTGTATGGAAATGAATTCCTTATCTAGCTCAGCATTCAGATAATACAAAGTAGGGCTGTACCACCTTATACTCTATTCTAAATTGCATGTTTAGCGAAACAACCCACACCTAAGACAATGGAATCCGAGCGAACCATATCTTCTATGCCTAGAAACCCTGTGCATGCCCATAGAATCAAATGAGGAGAATTTTTGTGTGTATTTGATTTGGAGGAAATTTAGAACACATCTCTTCGAAAGTCTGCTAACGGTGTTGTTTTGCCTGAAATGCATCTAACCCAAAGTGGTTGTGGATTATATGACAAAGCATGTTAAAGACATAATGCGTTTATCGAAATGTCAGAGAATTAGTTCACCCAAATTGCTGTAGTGTATACAGCACCCCCACAAAAACACTGCCGTTTAACGGCAAGCAACTCGGAGTTTATTTAAATTTTCAGGTTTCAACTTTCGTTTGATTCTAGGCACCGTACTACACCGGGTTGCAAGCAGTGTTCCAAACCACTCATGTGTTAAATCCAATAGCTAGAGTCCTCACTTTGCAAACACAACACTGGATGGGCTATTTTCGTGTCGGGTAGAGATTTCGACCCAGGGTCAGAGGCTCCGACCAGCCAACTGGCCAGAGACTAAGTGTTGCCGAGTTCCTACCCTGTGTCGAATCTCCTCTAAAATTGAAGTAAGGCTAATGACGTAAGCCATGTTCCTATAAAAATCCCAAACTTAACCATGTTAAGGCAATTGTCACTTCATCAAACTGTTCCCTATGCCCTTCTTAATTTCTTTGAGCTCTTCCCACTATTCTAGTGCTCCTTGCTAGATTTTATTGGAAGATTAGATAGAAAATTGAGTGATTTTTGTTGAGAGGAGCAGGTATAGTTGTGCACTTGAGAAGGAGCGCGATGGCGCTTGGCGCTTTAATTTCTTGAGGGAAAAGCTCCTCGGATTAGCGACTTTCTCCCCGAGCTTCTTTGGTTGGATTGTCCCGGAAGTATTTGAAGTACCTCGCCTCCGCAAGGAAAGACGGTAAATCTAGTGATACTAAGTTGATCTGTGTCCTTGGTGAGCAACGAGTTGAAGAACCTAGTCTCTTTGAGACCCTTAACGAGACGTAGGATCTTTGGTGGTTCCGACTCGAAGAAAATTTTGTGCCTTCGTTGTGTTTATCTATTGCTATCTATTATCTTTTTGCCAGTTTATCTATCTATCATATTACATCACAAACTGATTATATCAAAATATCCCTTTTATGAATGTTTGGTAGAGTCGTAACTATCAGGTTGAAACCTCTGTCGGTGAGCTTCTAGGCCGAACCTGTCCGACCACCTCTCGGCCACCCGAGGAGACCGGTCAACTCCGACATTTGATTCGAGTTCCTACCAGATTGTACGCTGCATTGTTGGCAGTATTTTTGAGACGCTATTTCCCCTCTAGCGACATCAACGGGCTTCACCATTTCATGCGTTGACGAAATGAGTCACAGAGGTACAATATCTTAAGATTCAAAGTATGAGCATTAGGAATTCTAGCTCTAAGAAGCCATTTGTGCGCATCCCATCCAGAGACCCTCAAGATCGATCGCAATGAGGAGACTACTCACAGTGAGTAAGCAAGTGACAGAGCCACCATAGCACGTTTCCACATGATGAGACCCGCCCATAACCGCGTAACCGGGTTTGGGTCCTGCCAGCGATGAGGTCCTCCTCCAACACGATAAGAAGCCTCCCTCTTACCAATTTAGAACCTCTTCACTGCATTAATGTTGTTCAGACGCAGAGGGATATTCAGGGGAGTTGCGCAGCAGCGATTGACAGCAAGAAGGGACGAGATGCAATTAAAAGATGGCATGCTGCGAATGAACCTTTGAGACCACCAATCTTCTATATCACCTCATAGAGTCCTGAGATCACCCTGTAGAGACTATGTAACGTTTAGAATGCAGGTACTTAGAAGATATCAGATATCTTCACTTAGGTAGTCTTCACTAGGCTACCACCACCTCATCACACCCCTACGATAAATGCTTGGTGCTATTCGGCAAATATTCTTTATTTTCCTTATCTTCAGGAAATATCTCGCCGCTTCGGCCTCTACTTCATTTTGTGATCGGGTCCGATGTTGCCCTAATTCCAAATGAACGAAAATGAGTACGGGCAACCAGTTGCTCTTTTAGGCCATTTGTGCTCCGATGACAAAAGCGGAGAAGAAATGCCAGATTAAAGCTCAGGAGTGAAAAAGAGCGAGAGAAAAATCCAAGATGCGCACACTTTAAATTCTGCTCAGAGGAAAGTTTCTGCTGAGCACTCTCTTGTCTTGGATTTTAATAAATTCGAATTTGCTCTACTTGTGACTTTGAGAACGTATATGAGTCGCTTACTGTGTATAATAACCATTCATATACTACTTTAAGTTACCTTGTGTCAGTTGATATCAATAAATGCTTGATTTAATGTGGCTTGCTGCCTATGCAAAAACAGACCTGCCGGTATTCTGAAACCGGGATCTGACCTGTTGGCCAAGCAACACACTTATTTTAGCTCCTTGGGTTAAGTGAGTTATTCCGCAGATGCCATATGCCAGAGTATTTGTTTATGATCACATACCTTTTCATCCACGGGAGCTAAGATAGGGGAAGACTCCGTGTTGGTCGCTTACTATTGTGCAATTTGCGTATTTGAGGCCGAACTTGTGGAAAACTCATGTCATAAGCACATATTAAGGGGAGTCACGATGATATATCTTAAAGATTTAAAAGTTATTTATGATTTATTTATGAGCTTTAATCGAGGTTGTCACAATCACCAAAAGAAAGGGGGAGATTGAAAGTGCTATCTAGACACTAAGTGGGTTTTTGGGTGAGTTAATGACAAACGATTAAAGGACTAACTTGTTTGCTAAGTGTTGAGCAGGAATTTATTTTTATAATTATATCGTGATATTATTGGGCCCATAACCAAATATGCTTTTATTGAATGATCATATTAATATTATTCAAGCAAGTGTGTGATCATGAAGCAAATTGTGACTAAAACAAGCAGTGTGTTATTGAAAAGACATGGTGATATGCAATAAGGATCGGCAATGGTCTCTCTTTATGAAAAAGCCCTTTGTGGGCAACTTGGGAATATTTGATTAAAAGGATTTATTTGTAATTTCTTTTAACTTGGTCCTAGCTAGTGCACATCAAGAGACATGGTTTCATGCATTGTTGATGTCTTATATTTGGATAGCATTAGACAAATTATAGAATGGATTTTATTGAGTATTTTTGTTTGATCGTGAAGCAAGCTTAACTAAAGTCGACAAGTGTGTGTGTAAAATGTCAAGCAAAGGGACAAGTAACAAGGACTAAGCAAGGGGGAACCAAGTGAGACTTGGGACTAGTAACCCATGCTAGGTTAAAGTGACATGTGTGCTTGGAGTTCACTCGAAATCTTATCTAGCGAAGCATGCCAAAGCATCAAATCATTGTTAGATCTTTTGATGAAGTGGCTTATGAATGGATGATGGTATGTTGATCAATATTGTTGAAAGATCCTAAGTCACTAGCTCAAGATGAAATATACTCAGTGGTTGTTTAATGTTGAAAGATCTCAAGTTGTGAATGATCAAGTATTGGCATATTGAAGACATACAAGCTCAAATGGATGAAATATTATAAATGTTTAATCTTGAGTATAGGAATGCCGTACTATCAAGAGGGATGCAGCATTGACTGTATGGAACGCAAAAAGTGCTCATCGGTCAATCCCAATGTGAGAGAGCCTTGAGAGTTAACATGAGTTTGCTGTCTAGAGCAAAACCGGTCTAGCCGGTTTTGCAAACGCCTGGCGGTTTCTTTGAGTCCTTACGGCCAGTTAGTTTGAAAAACCAGGCCTGGCTTTAGTTTTGAATCGGCTGCCGGTTTTTCCACTGACAGTAACGATTAGTTTGGTGAGTGGTGGGTATTATACCCTTTGGCCCTCTCCCTTGAGGGCGGCTAGTTGATTCTGGTTCTTGCACGTTCCAAAGGCTTTCTAACACCAGCAAGGCTCTCTCCAATCTCTCTTTGTGAGATAGGCTTGATTTGGTTGAAATCTTTGAGTTGGGTTGAGAGAGAGTTTTAGTGTGAGCTTTAGAGAGAAATCCATAGTCTTGAGCACTTGAAGGTGAAGTCTCGCAGCTCGTAAAGCATTTGTTACTCTTGGAGGTGAAGCCTCCTAGACACTAGGCGTCGCGGTGAGCCTCCCAAGTTTGGTGAGCCACGGATCGTTTTGTGTAGATTTGATCTTGACCTCCGAAAGGGAAAAGATCGTCATAGTGAATCGAGGCATAGCTTGACTTGGGGTCACCAAAAGCTTTCTCAACGGAGACGTAGGGTTCATGGTGGTGAATCCGAACTTTAGGAAACAAACTCCTTGTGTCTCCACTGTAGTTTGTCTCACATTTGATCTCTAGCACATTTACTTTGCTTCCGCTCGATCTACTCTGGTGTGCTTGTATTTTATGCAGGGACTAAGTGGACCTGCTGTGCTACATCAGTAAAGGCACATCTTTAAGTTTGGTTTGTGCTAGAACTCATCGAGGGCGTGTATTCTTCTTGTGTAGGTTCTGCAGTAGCAACCGGCTGACCGGTACTTTTTTTGAGTCAGATTTCTCTCTGAAACCGGCCTGATCTGTTTGGAAAATCGGCCTGGCTGTTTTTATACTGACATTAGATTAAGTTTTGATAATTACAGAATTTGCCTATTCACCTCCCTTTAGACGACATCTCGGTCCTTTCACGAGCGACGGCGGGAGGCGAGTTGGGAAAGTTGATCCCGGCCTCGGCGTCGGCGCCACAGAGGCAGGTGAACGCCGCATCGAACGCCCGAGCCCCCTTGTCCGGCGAGTTGTAGGATCCCAGCCATATCCTCTGCGCTGCTAGGCAGACCGGATCTCCGATACCACTTGCCCCACTTGCGTAGACGCACTCCCTGTACTTCCTCTCCAATTGCCGACGCCGAAAGACGACGACAATGTCGTGCAAGAATGGCTAGCTAGCTAGCTACCTGCGGCCTGCGCGACGCGGGTCGTCTTCCTCCTTGCACGTTGATAGCTAGGTCGAGTGAATGCATGCATGATCATTGATCATTGTGAAATTGGAGCTAGCGGCTTGGCATTTATAAGGTTCGGTGTGCCATGTAGGTAGTGATGACATGCACTACGTCAGATGCGGGCCATTTGTACTTTTGTAAATATGGACATGCGGAGGAGACCAGATCACGTAGACATAGACCACCTTAGGCTCCGTCCTGTTGTGACGGGTTTGAGCTATGTATTTATTCTCTATGTAAAAATGTCTTTTAAACTGTTAAATGATATATTTTTTATAAAAATTATATATATAAAAGTATCTCTAATAAATTAAATAAATCTATTTTTTAAGTTTTTAATAATTAATACTTAATTAATTACGTGCTCATAATATTTCTTAAACGGTAAAATAACTGTTAACCGTCTTTTTCCCCCACAGCTGGTAAGCGGCGGGTCAATTCAGGAAATGTAGTACTGTGTAGTAGCACAAGTTGACTTTCTCCTGTGGATTTCTACAACTTGTTTTATATCCATTGCGCAATTCATTTACTTCTTTGCTTCCTCAATATCAACCAAACAGTTACTGCCTCCGTTTCGTAATATTTAATTATCAATTTTGATTGGCATTGTTTTACTTTAAAAGTATAACTTTTAAATTGTGTTTGATTATGATTAACAGATTTTGCAAACATATTTCAATAATATGATTATATTTTTAAATACTTATGAATTTACTATGATGAATATAATCTGTATGTTTATATGCTACTGATAGCATGGTACGTTTGAGGTGTTCTTTGATACTGATACCATACAACATACTTCATTTATTTGATATACTTTTTAATACTTATGAATTTATCTAAAAGTTATTAGTGGTCAGGGAAAACAATCATAGTGAAAATTGATAAATATTATGAAACGGATGGAGTATAAAAAGTCTAAAATAAATTGACAACATTTATATAATAGGTCTCTGCCTTGTAAAATTTTAAGTCCAAATTCAATCTACGTATAGAGAAACAAAATAAACAAATTCAATCTTGAAGTACTAATACAGCATGGCATTTGAACGTTAATCTGGTCAGTTCAACGCGAATGATAGGCAAGCATGCATCATAATATTTGGCGGAAACAATTAGGTGCCACGCTGTTACAAACTCCATTTCGGCGAGGCACGGTTTGGACCAGCCACAGTTTGGACCAACTGAGCAAGTCTCTGCAACCGCGCTGGCCAAAGTAAACATGGGTTTACGGGGCCACGCTGTGGAGAGAGTTTACTCTCTCCGGTTTAATGTTGACAATCTGTTAATGTCTTGATATATATTTAATTGCTTATACTTATTTAATTTTTTTACGTAATTACTATTTATTTGTAGTTTGTTTTTATTCTTAGTTACTTTTAAACCATGATTTATATTTTTAGTATTTACATAAAATTAAATAAGATGAATGATCAAAAATATTACTTTTTAAAAATAAATAGTGTCATATATTAAAAAGGGATGAGATGGGGGTAGTACAACACAGGCTATTTCTGACTTGTTTCAAAGAAAAAAAACACAGGATCGATGAGATGGGTTGCGCCAAGGCAACCAACCAGGGCTACAGCCTGTCTACAGAAGCGTTGGCGCCTTCTGGTGAAGGTGAAAAGCTTGGCTTCAAATTAAACCATGAAAAGCATCTGTCGGTCTCTGATGCGCCTTCTGGTGAAGGTGAAAAGCTTGTCAGCCGCCGCTCGAGACGAGCAGGTAAGAGAAAGCGGCTGGACAGCTATCGATTGATGCGGCCATACGAGTAATTGGGAAATTAATTCGGCATCAGGGCAAAGGCCTTGCTGCTGCTTGCTACGTGCTGCCCTGCTGGGCTTATTGATGACAAGCTCTCTCTCGTGTGGTCCGATCTGGTAAGGAGACTAAATCTCATTTTGATTGAATGTAATATTTATAAAGCGGCTACTAAATAGAATAAGTTCAGTGAACCATACAATCACTATACCATAAATGATATTGCACCAATCATGACACATGATTGATAACCTCTACCGTACAAACGAAAAAACACTACAAGCATAAGATAAAATGCAATTTAAACATTGCGAATAGGGATTTAATCACAAACTAATAGTTGAGATTGATGTGGTAGATTTAATCGACCCGGCAAATCAATAAATCAACTATTAGGGGCATTGAATCAAAGTTGCTGACAAAACAACTGAGTTGCAAAACAACTGAGGACTAGAGACCAGATGAATAGCACTTGGTAAAATTCAACTAAACAAAAGTCAATTGTTTTAGAGGGTGTACATAGCTATTTATAGTGGAAAAATAAAGCTAGGGGCGTCCTCTAGTCATGAAGATGGGAGGTGAAACACCCGAGATGGGCCTATTACAAGGCCTGACACCCAAGTTCGGTTTTAGCAACAACAATGTCTTGTTTTGACGATTTCTGTTGACTCGAGCTAAATTTTGATGTAAAGACACGTTTGAAAGGGGACGGAATAAGCTTTCCATCATGTCCAAGATCACCTAAATCAGAGTTGGCCTAAGATGCTAGATCTGATCGATATTGGATCAGCATGTTTAAACAAACACATAAAGTTAGAGCATATATTTGGAGCGTTACATGAATATATCTAAGGGCTAAGTTAGTAAATATGAGTCCCTTATTAATTAAAACCATGTAGTACTAATATTAATTATTAGTAGTTTTTAAAAAAATCATCTATAGTAGTAATATTTATATATATGTTTCTAAATATTTCTATATCAGGCATCTAATTATAGATGGCCTTTTTACGCAAGTAATACAATTTGATGGGTGTGAAGAATCCATCTATGAAGGTGGCATCTCAGAGTGCCTTTTTGCAGTAGTAGGAATTGGATGTGAATTAAAAGATCAGTTATCTACTCTATAGTACACTAACACATGTGACTTATGACTCATGACTCATGAGACATATCCGATAGCCTGTATCATCCAAGTTGATTTCGACAGTCCAGATTGTCCACCGCCACCTTCACCCCCCAATCCCCACGTCTCCCCCACGACTCCCTCTCGCACGCTCGCCCGGTGACCCCCTGTCCTCCTCTTGCACACGCGTGGCATGCTCCCAACCCATCCCTCTCCCTCTCGTATGAGACCAAGCGCCGCCGCCACCGCCATCTCGCCGCACCCTCAACTACTCAGAAACCCTAGACCAAGCATTGCCACCGTCGCTGTTGCGCCGCGTCTCCCGACCCCTCTCTCATTTCCTCCTACCCCCTCTTCTTCACCTCGCGCTGCGCCTCCTTGCCGTCACCACCCCAAACCCTAGCCTGATGAGCCGACCAGGCTGTGTTGAAGTGCCTCGTGCTCCCCTCTCGCATCTCTCCTAGGTGACATGCATGCGCAGCACCACCAGTGGCACACCGTGGGGAGAGGATAATGGCAGCAGCAACGGCGCATGGAGCGGCAGATCCTCCTATCATCTCATTCCCCACACATGCGATTGGCTAAAGGTGGCAAGCTAAGGCGATCCTGGCAGCAGAGGCGGCAAAGGGAGGCTGATTGCGGTGCACCAACCATCTCCCCAAGTCAAGTATTTCCTCAAACCCTAAATTTGTCCCCATCTCCTCCCTTCAATTTTGCACTGGTTTTTGTGCTTGAGTAGCAGAAATTGCAGTATTATCACGTGGAAATGATTGAATATTGGGCCGACTTTAAGTAATGGGTATTAACCGCCATTTACGATGTTTATATTTTGTTGGAAAAAAAGGGTTACTATCATTTACCAAACAAGACCGGCATAAGCACTCATTCAGTGAGTAACCACATAATCATTTATATTTTGTGGAAGTAAATCCTCTGGCATTTTGGTGTACTTTGCCATATATTGATAGAACACTGAAATAAGTTATATAATCTGTCTTTTTAGTAGTGAACTATAGCTAATGGATACAACATCACCTTGTTATGGTGATATATTTAAGATGATTTTCTTGCACGATCTGTACCACAAATGGGGGAATCAAGTAGACTGGTAGAGAGTCTCCTATGATTGCTACTCGCTGCTCATACAATAGAATATTTGGTTTAGCTCCTTGCTATGGAAGTTTTTTGTGGTTACGCAAATGACACTGAGCTATTCTGTAAAGTAAGCGAACAGTTTGGCTTCAATACATCCATGTGAATATTTAGTTTAGCTCCTTGCTCTGAAAGCTTTTCTGGATATGCAAATGACAGTGAGCTAATGACTGATAGGCCATCTTTGGTGCATATGCAGGTTCCTTGGTGACAGCAAAGGATTCATGCTTCTAAACTGCACATCCACCTGTGACGCCGGTACTAGACCAACACCATCGCCGCCAGGATCTGTACCAGCACGCTCTACTATGTGGCTACCGGCCCACGGCTGACTATCGTTTGCAGTGACATTGGGGGGGCTCATGGCTGGGATGGCGGTCAGCAATCGCTGATGAGATACGCGTGACTAATCTGACCTTTTATTCAGAATAATTAATTGCATTAACATCACTATCCACTATGTCCCAATCTATTGGGTTTAGGTTAGCAGCAGTTTTTAGGGGTTATACATGTATGGGTTTTATCTAATATCCAAGCTTTATTATTGACGGGTTGAGACTTGTTCTTCTTAATCTAAATTTCTGGTCTCTGTTGGACCGTTGGTATTGCAATTATTAAGAACAAATGCAATGATTTACCAAGGCGAGACTGCAAATGTTGTCATTAGAACATTAGTAGGGAATGGAAGAATGAATATGGAGTCCCATGCCATCGGTTTCAGAATTTCAATAATATTTAACATTTTGATTTTTGTCAATATTTGTTTTTACAGCATTTCAATAAATTTTCCATTTTTGTGAAAGCATGTTAAAGTCCAATAAGATATCTATTCATCTTTAGTAAAACCTAAAATATGATCTAATTTAGAAGTTGTTGGATCAGGTTTTCCTTGGATTGCATAACCAATTAGTTGAGGAATAGTTCCATTTTCAATACTTGATCATCAATGTTTAATCATATTTTACAAGCAGAATGTGATATGTTGTTACTCTTAAGTTACTCATCGGTTTCAGAAGTTGTTGGATCTCATTTTGCTTTATACTAACATACAAAAATGCTATTACTCCCCACTTGACAGCCACAGACTTTAATAAGCTTTGAGTTCATCATGCGCTGCTATCCGATCTGTATTATGATGTGTTATGTTGTCATTTTGACCTTCTATTGCAGAAATTGTCTTAGTTGACCGATTCTCATGGATTGTTTTTTTATGTTGCAGGCAGTGTTCAAAATCAGCAAATGGCCAGTAGATCTCTACCACCTGCAGTATGACTTCTCAAGCTTTCCTAACCATAGCTACAATTTTTTTATTAAAAAAACCCCTAGCAAATATACCTCAAATCTCAAATTACATATGATCACGGTTAATGGTTTGTTATACTAACTCTCAGGTCGATTTTGACATGAATTGAATCAATCTAAACAAATAGATTCATTTTTACCCTTTTGCATTGTCGAGAATTGGTAGACATGTTAAGTTTAGATAATATGGTAATATCTTTGTGCTCCTTAGGGAAGCAAGAGAAACCTACAACCTGTCTTAATTATTAAGCTATGCACAATTATATATATGTACCTGAAAGTTGCAACTTACAATTTATTTAGTTTTTTTTATAAGGTGGCCATTTTACAGAACAGTTCTTAGATTGCAGTAACATAGAATAGTTCTTATTAATATTATCTTACAAATATTTATCTGCCAGCAATGCAACTGACAGATTTAGATTATTTTACACGAGATTTAGTTTATTTTTCTTTTATTTTTTGACCAGATATTTAGTTTATTTTTCTTTTGGTCTTGCAATTCCTTCATGGATAGAGAATTTTCACTGCTGTTAGTGCAGCCCAGTCAATTTAATTTGAGGATTACTAGGATTACTAATGCTCCTCCTGCCAAAAAGGAGTACCTCACTGGTTGACTTCTCTCTGTAAATGGATTTCTTATGCAACTTCCATGCAAGTTTGTATATCTTCAGTTAAAAGTACAACACATTTTCTTGCTGATATATTTTACACAGTCCCTCATGAGTGTTATATAGAGAAAGATACAATTGTTCGCTATTTATTCCAGCGTTCTATAGCTAGAACTATTTGTCATGAACATTTCGGTCATTTTTCAGATTCTGTAGCCAGAATTTTTTGTAATTGAATTTATGATTCTTTCATATACAGTGACATAATTGAAATATATACTACTCAAATGGAGCTACTAATATGGGGGTCATCACAACTAAAAATCAAGGTTCGCTATTCAGCAAAATTATTTGAACGTTGATTCTATTTGCATTGAACTCAGTTCAGCCAATGATTATATTTTGGAATTAGCTGTTTGTTCCACCTTCAGTGCTCTCTTTGATCGTGTACATTCTTAGGAAAGGTGGGTCCAATTTTGGTTTGTAGATTTTACTTCTTATCCTGAGCTAAACATGTGTTGTTTAGGCCAAGCTGTGGCGTGGCATCAACATGTGTGGCCATGCTGTTCTGCGCCAAGTATGCCGACGACGATGACTTCCTCCTCTCCCTCGACGACATGTAACATTTAGATCCCTAAATCCCTTAATTTTAGTATATATATGTTTTTGGGTGTTTATGAAAAGCTGATTTTTTTAAAGTACTTATGAAAGTTTCAGTAATTAATTCGGCTACTATTATTGAGTCATATTCAAGGAGGAGATATGTGAATTTGTAAAGCAAAACACATGTTAGCTACAGTAGCTTGTTTGTTTCCTAGCAGTTAACTGCAGTAGTCCGATACAGCTGCCAATTTATATCTTCTAGGTTATAAGATACAATTCAGCTGCTGGCAACTGCATACTTCGTAAGGGATTTGTAGTGTTTTCTAAGGACAGGCATTTATCTTTGAGAGTATTGATGTTATCCCTTCTTATTTCTAAATAATTTAGTGTTTTCCATTTCAAGCTTCTTAGACTATTGGAGCACAAAAATATAATGCAGTATAATATTGTTGTTTCTACAACAAGAAAAGGTAGGCTTTTGTGCCATTGTGTGTCTCATACATAAGTATGAAGTAATAGAGTTTGAAATGGCCATCTATTGATTTTGAATCTTGGCCTACAAATTTTTTTCAACCTATATTTATTGTTTCAGTTCATAAACTGGACATGAACCTCCAACTTTGAATTGTTAATTAATGTTCAATTATGGAAATCAATTGATTATAATTCTATAATAGTTGTATTTTGATTGTTTGAATTACATTATCAAATATCACCATAGTGTTAGCACGGGTAAGTTACTAGTATTTGTAACACAAGAATTTCACACAAAAAATTTAATTCTCTATGATTTTTAGCATATTCCTTATTCCTTTTTTAATGGATAATCTTTGCCTTTACTTCAATAGAAGCTACATTCCTTATCTAGGCCGTATCGGCTTCGCATACATCAATGGCACCCCCACTCCCTTTGGTAGCATCTACTAACTCGAAACTTAATTTGAAAGCTATATTTGGACCCGGACGCTTTTGGATGCTTCTAATAACCAACAAATGGCGAGTGCTCTTCCTTGTTTAGATCATATTTCAATTGAAGCTTTCCGCGTCGATCCTGACATGCAAAAACGGTGAAACTTGCCTAATATTTGATCATTGGAAGAATGTTTTAGTTCAACTAAAATTCTCATCTAACATCTATGTCAAGTCAACAAATCATATATACAAAGGCAAGTTTTGGATAACTGGGCATGGACAATCCTTGTCAAAGCACAGATCGAAAAGAGAATTCGTCGACGTGAGCAACAAGTTGTGCCAAGAAACCTCAGTTTGCTTACTTAAGAGTTCTTTTTAATCAGTCATCGCTTTACAAAATACTTTAAGTACATGGTTGTTCAACATCATTCCAGCAATTATTTTCACCTGAAATTTCACATAAACTCACGAGACAACATCAAATGTGCAGATATGTCGTCCCTTTGAAATGCATATGTCCTTTTGGAAGATTGTTAGTACGATGAAGAAAGTATTAATTCCCTTGATCTCTGTTTGCAAATACTCGACACAATTTTGTTGACCTTGAACATTGAAATCTGAGTACAACATTTTTGAAATATCCTGTTAGGCAGCACGGCTAATAAGGTACTGCTAGATGTCACGAAAGAATAACAAATACTCCATCCGTTTCAGATTATAAGATGTGATTTTTTTTCTAAGTCAAATTTTTTTAAGTTTGACCAAATTTATAGAAATACATAATAACATTTTCAGCATAAAATAAATATACTATTAAAATATATTTAATTATGGATTTAATGAAACTAATTTGGTGTTGTAGATGTTGATGCGTTTTTTTATAAACTTAATCAAATTTGAAGAAGTTTGATTTATAAAAAAAATTCAAAATGTCTAGTAATCTAAAACTGGGGGAGTACCTACATATTCATAAGCATTTTAGTGGTAATTGTATATTTATAAATATGCATATAAAAATACTGCTAAAATATGACAAGTGTTGAATAAAAAGCTCTTGGTGGTGATGGCCTATGTATCGGCCTGTCAGGTTGAGTGGCTTGTGGAAGAAACATTTCAATGATTTTGAGATGGATATGATGTTAATCAACTCTTAACTGATTAATCCATTAAAGGCAGTCACCAAATGGATGCCTTTGTGTACGGCCGAGCCGTCCGTAGCGTCCGTACAAGACTGTGAAACTTGAACCGAAGGGTTTATTTTACTCCATTTTTTCTAAATAATTTCTTTATCAGGTTACTTCAGATGAGATGATACGAAAGAAGCAAGAGCAGGTGAACGTTGACAGCGATCCAACGGCCACGAAGAGCCTTCTAGTATTATATAGTATAAAAAATGGCAGAACAACCAACATCAAAATCATAAGATGGTATGTATACCATTTATCAATAACATCTAAAAACTGGAATGGCATACATTTAGGAAGGAAGGCATGCATGTATGTGGTGTATAGTTTGTTTCAATGTTTATGCTACACATTTCTCCTGCATCAAACATTAATTGTTGCTTTTAGATAATAGCACACATAGGCACATTAATTGTATGACAAATCACCCTTACGAGCGAAGATATACTTCTCTCCAACAAAAAGCATGTAAATTATTATTTAATAATTTAATATATAGTGTCATGCGTTCATAGGTGATGGATTTGAGGCATGCTACCGATATAATTTTTAAGAAAAGAAAGGAAGAAAATCATCCAGTACTTCAATTCCACGGTATAGTATTAGTTATCGAGTTAGAAAGTCATAATCTAGCCATATTAAACATGCTTTTTTAAAATTATATGGAAGATGTACATACATGTACACCACTACAGACATCCACAAGTGCGTCCCTAGCTAACACACGCTCAAAGAGGAGCTATGGATGACACTCAATGCTCCCTGCATGCACCCACAATACATATTTATTTGGACTTTTTTATGTTGTTGGTCTACCTTTTTATTTAACTTTTTAGAAAAGATTTTTATATTATAAAATACTACATTTTAGAAAACCCAATAGCTCGAAATTTTTATGTATAAAAGATGACAGTCAAAGTTTTTTACGATGATTTCAGAACAATGTATGCATTAATTTGTACGTTAAGATGCCAATCACAGAAGTGCATGCGAAAGCTCAGGGAGGGAGAGCTGGTGAGTAGTCAAAACTCCAAAGATTATCACTGGTTCCTTCGTCATCCTTCTCCGATTCTTCCACCGCTGCCGGCTCCGGCATCCAAATCGGCAGATAATGGATTGGTGGTGAGTAGAGTGGGTTCTGCGACCAATCGAAGCTCCCAGCTTCTGGCACCTGCACCGGCGGCACCACCGCATTTCCCCCGGCCACGTGGTCGGGCTCGTCAGACGACCGCTGAACCACCTGAGCTTCTTCCCGTGGAAGTGCAGCGGCCCGTGCGTGGGCGGACGGCGTTGGCATGTGACACGCTGCCGCGTACACCTCTGCGGGTCGTTAGTAAAGCGACGACGACGGGAGGCGAGTCGGAAAGTTGATCCCGGCCTCGGCGTCGGCGCCGCGAGGCAGACGAACGCCGCGTCGAACGCCCGCGCCGCCTTCTCCGGCGTGTCGTACGACCCCAGCCATATCCGCTCGCGGCTGTTGGGCAGCCGGATCTCCGATACCCACTTGCCCCACTTACGCAGACGCACTCCCCTGTACTTCCTCTCCATCGCCGCCGCCGCCGACGCTGAAGACGACGACATGTCGTGCAAGAATGGCTAGCTAGCTAGCTACCTGCGCCTGCGCGACGCGGGTCGTCTTCTCCTTGTACGTTGATAGCTAGGTCGAGTGAGTGCATGCATGATCATTGATCATTGTGAAATTGGAGCTAGCGGCTTGGCATTTATAAGGTTCGGTGTGCCATGTAGGCAGTGCCGACATGCATATAACAAAAGTATGGACACGCGGAGGAGACCAGACCACGTAGACGTAGACCACCTTAGGCTCCGTTGTGTTGCGACGGGTTTGCGCTATGTGTTTATTCTCTATTAAAAACATCTTTTAAACTGTTAAATAATATATTTTTTTATAAAAATTATATATATATAAAAGTATCTCTAATAAATCAAATAAATCTATTTTTTAAGTTTTTAATAATTAATACTTAATTAATTACGTGCTCATAATATTTCTTAAACGGTAAAAATAACTGTTAACCGTCTTTTTCCCCACAGCTGGTAAGCAGCCGGTCAATTCAGGGAATGTAGTACTGTGTAGTAGCACAAATTGACTTTCTCCTGTGGATTTCTACAACTCGTATTATATCCGTGCGCATTCATTTACTTCTTTGCTCCTTAATATCAACCAAACAGTTACTGCCTCCGTTTCGTAATATTTAATTATCAATTTTGATTGGCATTGTTTTACTTTAAAAGTAATAACTTTTAAATTGTTTGATTATGATTAACAGATTTTATATCGTTTAATATGTATAGTGCAACATATTTTAATAATATAATATATTTTTAAATACTTATGAATTTATTATGATGAACATAATCTGTATGTTTACATGCTATTGATAGCACGGTACGTCTGAGTTGTTCTATGGTACTGATACCATACAACATACTTTATTTATTTGGTATACTTTTTAATACTTATGAATTTATCTAAAAGTTATTAGTGGTCACGGAAAACAGTTATAGTGAAAATTGATAAATATTATGAAACGGATGGAGTATAAAAAGTCTAAAATAAATTGACAACATTTATATAATAGGTCTCTGCCTTGTAAAATTTTAAGTCCAAATTCAATCTACATATAGAGAAACAAAATAAACAAATTCAATCTTGAAGTACTAATACAGCATGGCATTTGAACGGTTCGATCTGGTCGGTTCGACGCGTATGATAGGCAAGCGTGCATCCATAATATTTTGGCCGGAAACAATTGGGTGCCACGCTGTTACAACCTCTCTTTCGGCGAGCCACGGTTTGGACCACCCAAAGTTAATCTCTACAACCGCCCTGGCCAAAGTAAACACGGATTTACGAGGCCACGCGGTGGAGAGAGTCTACTCCCTTCTGTTTTTAATATACACATCCTTAATTTTTAAATATATAGTTAATCACTCATCTTATTTAATTTTTTTACGTAATTACTATTTATCTTGGTGTAGTTTACTTTTCACCATGATTTATATTTTTATATATTTATATAAAATTTTTAAATAAGATGAATGATCAAAATATATGTTTAAAAGTAAATAGTGTCGATGAGATGGGGGTAGTACAACATAGGCTATTTCTGATTGTTTCAAAGAAAAAAAAACACAGGATCGATGAGGTGGGTTGCGCCAAGGCAACCAACCAGGGCTGCAGCCTGTCTACGGAAGCGTTGGCGCCTTCTGGTGAAGGTGAAAAGCTTGGCTTCAAATTAAACCATGAAAAGCATCTGTCGGTCTTTGACTAGTCAGCCGCCGCTCGAGACGAGCAGGGAAGAGAAAGCGGCTGGACAGCTATCGATTGATGCGGCCATACGAGTAATTGGGAATTAATTCGGCCATCAGGCATAAAGGCCTTGCTGCTGCTTGCTACGTGCTGCCCTGCTGGGCTTATTGATGACAAGCTCTCTCTCGTGTGGTCCGATCTGGTAAGGAGACTAAATCTCATTTTGATTGAATGTAATATTTATGAAGCGGCTACTAAATAGAATAAGTTCAGTGAACCGTGTAATCGCTATACCACAAATGATATTGCACCAATCGTAACACATGGTTGATAAACTCTACCGTACAAACGAAAAAACACTACAAAAATAAGATAAAATGCAATTTAAACATTGCGAATAGGGATTTAATCACAAACTAATAGTTGAGATTGATGTGGTAGATTTAATCGACCCGGCAAATCAATAAATTAACTATTAGGGGTGTTGAATCAAAGTTGCTGACAAAACAACCGAGTGGCAAAACGACTAAGGACTAGAGACCAGATGAATAACACTTAGTAAAATTCAACTAAATAAAAGTCAATTGTTTTAGAGGGTGTACATAGCTATTTATAGTGGAAAAATAAAGCTAGGGGCATCCTCTAGTCATGGAGACGGGAGGTGAAACACCTGAGATGGGCCTATTACAAAGCCTGACACCCAAGTTCGGTTTTAGCAACAACAATGTCTTGTTTTGACAATTTCTGTTGACTCGGGCTAAATTTTGATGTAAGGACACGTTTGAAAGGGGATGGAATAAGCTTTCCATCATGTCCAAGATCACCTAAATTAGAGTTGGCCTAAGATGCTAGATCTGATTGATATTAGATCAGTATGTTTAAACAAACACATAAAGTTAGAGCGTTTATTTGAGCGTTACATGAAGATATCTAAGGGCTAAGTTAGTAAATATGAGTCCCTTATTAATTAAAACCATGTAGTACTAATATTAATTATGAGTAGTTTTTAATAAAATCATCTATAGTAGTAATATTTATATATATGTTTCTAAATATTTCTATATCATGCATCTAATTATAGATGGCCTTTTTATGCAAGTAATACAATTTGATGGGTGTGAAGAATCCGTCTATGAAGGTGGCATCTCAGAGTGCCTTTTTGCAGTAATAGGCATTGGATGTGAATTAAAAGATCAGTTATCTACTCTATAGTACACCAACACATATGACTTATGACTCATGACTCATGCGACATATCCGATAGCCTGTATCATCCAAGTTGATTTCGACGGTCCAGATCGTCCACCACCACCATCACCCCCCAATCCCCATGTCTTCCCCGCGACTCCCTCTCGCACGCTCGCCCGGTGACCCCCTGTCCTCCTCTTGCACACGCATGGCGTGCCCCCAACCCCTCTCTCTCCCTCTCGTACGAGACCAAGCGTCGCCGCCACCGCTGCCATCTCGCCGCGTCCCCCGACTACTCAGAAACCCTAGACCAAGCATTGCCGCCGTTGCTGTCGCGCCGCGCCTCCCGACCCCTCTCTCCTTTCCTCCCACCCCCTCTTCTTCACCTCGCGCCACGCCTCCTTGTCGTCACCACCCCAAACCCTAGTCCGATGAGCCGACCAGGCTGTGTTGAAGTGCCTCGTGCTCCCCTCTCGCATCTCTCCTAGGCGACACGCATGCGCAGCACCGCCAGTGGCACACCGTGGGGAGAGGATACTGGCAGCAGCAACGGCGCACGGAGCGGCAGATCCTCCTATCATCTCATTCCCCACACATGCAATCGGCTGAAGGTGGCAAGCTAAGGCGATCCTGGCAATAGAGGCGGCAAAGGGAGGCTGATTGCGGTGCACGCAACCATCTCCCCAAGTCAAGTATTTCCTCAAACCCTAAATTTTGTCCCACATCTCCTTCCTTCAATTTTGCACTGATTTTTGTGCTTGAGTAGCAGAAATTGCAGTATTATCACGTGGAAATGATTGAATATTGGGCCGACTTTAAGTAACGGGTAACAATGTTAACTGCCATTTACGATGTCTATATTTTGTTGGAGAAAAAGGGCTACTATCATTTACCAAACGAGACCGGCATAAGCACTCATTCAGTGAGTAACCACATAATCATTTATATTTTGTTGAAGTAAATCCTCTGGCATTTTGGTGTACTTTGCCATATATTGATAGAACACTGAAATAAGTTATATAAGCTGTCTTTTTAGTAGTGAACTATAGCTAATGGATACAACATCACCTTGTTATGGTGATATATTTAAGATGATTTTCTTGCATGATCTGTAGCACAAATAGGGGAATCAAGTAGACTGGTAGAGAGTCTCCTATGATTGCTACTCGCTGCTCATACAATAGAATATTTGGTTTACTCCTTGCTATGGAAGTTTTTTGTGGTTATGCAAATGACACTGAGCTATTCTGTAAAGTAAGCGAACAGTTTGGCTTCAATACATCCATGTGAATATTTAGTTTAGCTCCTTGCTCTGAAAGCTTTTCTGGATATGCAAATGACAGTGAGCTAATGACTGATAGGCCATCTTTGGTGCATATGCAGGTTCCTTGGTGACAGCGAAGGATTCATGCTTCTAAACTGCACATCCACCTGTGACACCGGTACTAGACCAACACCATCGCCGCCAGGATCTGTACCAGCACGCTCTACTATGTGGCTGCCGGCCCACGGCTGACTATCGTTTGCAGTGACATTGGGGGGGCTCATGGCTGGGATGGCGGTCAGCAATCGCTGATGAGATACGCGTGACTAATCTGACCTTTTTATTCAGAATAATTAATTGCATTAACATCACTATCCACTATGTTCCAATCTATTGGGTTTAGGTTAGCAGCAGTTTTTAGGGGTTATACATGTATGGGTTTTATCTAATATCCAAGCTTTATTATTGACGGGTTGAGACTTGTTCTTCTTAATCTAAATTTCTGGTCTCTGTTGGACCGTTGGTATTGCAATTATTAAGAACAAATGCAATGATTTACCAAGGCGAGACTGCAAATGTTGTCATTAGAACATTAGTAGGGAATGGAAGAATGAATATGGAGTCCCATGCCATCGGTTTCAGAATTTCAATAATATTTAACATTTTGATTTTTGTCAATATTTGTTTTTACAGCATTTCAATAAATTTTCCATTTTTGTGAAAGCATGTTAAAGTCCAATAAGATATCTATTCATCTTTAGTAAAACCTAAAATATGATCTAATTTAGAAGTTGTTGGATCAGGTTTTCCTTGGATTGCATAACCAATTAGTTGAGGAATAGTTCCATTTTCAATACTTGATCATCAATGTTTAATCATATTTTACAAGCAGAATGTGATATGTTGTTACTCTTAAGTTACTCATCGGTTTCAGAAGTTGTTGGATCTCATTTTGCTTTATACTAACATACAAAAATGCTATTACTCCCCACTTGACAGCCACAGACTTTAATAAGCTTTGAGTTCATCATGCGCTGCTATCCGATCTGTATTATGATGTGTTATGTTGTCATTTTGACCTTCTATTGCAGAAATTGTCTTAGTTGACCGATTCTCATGGATTGTTTTTTTATGTTGCAGGCAGTGTTCAAAATCAGCAAATGGCCAGTAGATCTCTACCACCTGCAGTATGACTTCTCAAGCTTTCCTAACCATAGCTACAATTTTTTTATTAAAAAAACCCCTAGCAAATATACCTCAAATCTCAAATTACATATGATCACGGTTAATGGTTTGTTATACTAACTCTCAGGTCGATTTTGACATGAATTGAATCAATCTAAACAAATAGATTCATTTTTACCCTTTTGCATTGTCGGGAATTGGTAGACATGTTGAGTTTAGATAATATGGTAATATCTTTGTGCTCCTTAGGGAAGCAAGAGAAACCTACAACCTGTCTTAATTATTAAGCTATGCACAATTATATATATGTACCTGAAAGTTGCAACTTACAATTTATTTAGTTTTTTTTATAAGGTGGCCATTTTACAGAACAGTTCTTAGATTGCAGTAACATAGAATAGTTCTTATTAATATTATCTTACAAATATTTATCTGCCAGCAATGCAACTGACAGATTTAGATTATTTTACACGAGATTTAGTTTATTTTTCTTTCATTTTTTGACCAGATATTTAGTTTATTTTTCTTTTGGTCTTGCAATTCCTTCATGGATAGAGAATTTTCACTGCTGTTAGTGCAGCCCAGTCAATTTAATTTGAGGATTACTAGGATTACTAATGCTCCTCCTGCCAAAAAGGAGTACCTCACTGGTTGACTTCTCTCTGTAAATGGATTTCTTATGCAACTTCCATGCAAGTTTGTATATCTTCAGTTAAAAGTACAACACATTTTCTTGCTGATATATTTTACACAGTCCCTCATGAGTGTTATATAGAGAAAGATACAATTGTTCGCTATTTATTCCAGCGTTCTATAGCTAGAACTATTTGTCATGAACATTTCGGTCATTTTTCAGATTCTGTAGCCAGAATTTTTTGTAATTGAATTTATGATTCTTTCATATACAGTGACATAATTGAAATATATACTACTCAAATGGAGCTATAATAAGTAAGGTTCTAAAATGGAGCTACTAATATGGGGGTCATCACATCTAAAAATCAAGGTTCGCTATTCAGAAAAATTATTTGAACGTTGATTCTATTTTGCATTGAACTCAGTTCAGCCAATGATTATATTTTGGAATTAGCTGTTTGTTCCACCTTCAGTGCTCTTTTTGATCGTGTACATTCTTAGGAAAGGTGGGTCCAATTTTGGCTTGTAGATTTTACTGCTTATCCTGAGCTAAACATGTGTTGTTTAAGCTGTGGGGTGGCATCAAACATGCTGTTCTGCACCAAGTGCGCCGGCCACGATTACTTCCTCCTCTTCCTCGACGATATGTAACATTTAGATCCCAAATCCCTTAATTTTAGTATATATATGTTTTTGGGTGTTTATATGAAAAGCTGATTTTTTTAAGTATTTATGAAAGTTTCAGTAATTAATTTGGCTACTATTATTGAGTCATATTCAAGGAGGAGATATGCGAATTTGTGAAGCAAAGCACATGTTAGCTACACCTACAGTAGCTTGTTTGTTTCCTAGCAGTTAAGTGCAGTAGTCCGATACAGCTGCCAATTTATATATTCTAGGTTATAAGATACAATTCAACTACTGGCAACTGCATACTTCGTAAGGGATTTGTAGTGCTTTCTAAGGATAGGCATTTATTTTTGAGAGTATTGATGTTATCCCTTCTTATTTCTAAATAATTCTAAAATTATTACTAGTATTTATAATAATACTAGTATTTGTAACGCAAGAATTTTACATGAAAAATTTAATTCTCTATGATTTTAAGCACATTCCTTATTCCTTTTTAATGGATAATCTCTGCTTTTACTTCAATAGAAGCTACATTCCTTATCTAGGCCGTATCGGCTTCGCATACATCAATGGCACCCCCACCCCTTTGGTAGCATCTACTAATTCGAAACTTAATTTGAAAGCCATATTTAGACCTGGACGCTTTTGGGATGCTTCTAATAATCAACTAATGGCAAGTGCTCTTCCTTGTTTAGATAATATTTCAATCGAAGCTTTCCGCGTCGATCCTGACATGCAAAAACGGTGAAACTTGCCTAATATTTGATCATTGGAAGAATGTTTTAGTTCAGCTAAAATTCTCATCTAACATCTATGTCAAGTCAACAAATCATATATACAAAGGCAAGTTTTGGATAACTGGGCATGGACAATCCTTGTCAAAGCACAGATCGAAAAGAGAATTCGTCGACGTGAGCAACAAGTTGTGCCAAGAAACCTTAGTTTGCTTACTTAAGAGTTCTTTTTAATCAGTCATCGCTTTACAAAGTACTTTAAGTACATGGTTGTTCAACGTCATTCCAGCAATTATTTTCACCTGAAATTTCGCATTAACTTACGAGACAACATCAAATGTGCAGATGTGTCGTTCCTTTGAAATGCATATGTCCTTTTGGAAGATTGTTAGTACGATGAAGAAAGTATTAATTCCCTTGATCTCTGTTTGCAAATACTCGACACAATTTTGTTGATCTTGAACATTGAAATCTGAGTACATTTTTGAAATATCCTGTTAGGCAGCACGGCTAATAAGGTACTGCTAGATGTCACGAAAGAATAACAAATACTCCATCCGTTTCAGATTATAAGATGTTTTGATTTTTTAAGTCAAACTTATTTAAGTTTACCAAGTTTATAAAAATACATAATAACATTTTCAGCATAAAGTAAATATACTATAAAAATATATTTAATTGTGGATTTAATGGAACTAATTTGGTGTTGTAGATGTTGATGCGTTTTTCTATAAACTTAATCAAATTTGAAGAAGTTTGATTTATAAAAAAATTCAAAATGTCTAGTAATCTAAAACTGGGGGAGTACCTACATATTCATAAGCATTTTAGTGGTAATTGTATATTTATAAATATGCATATAAAAATACTGCTAAAATATGACAAGTGTTGAATAAAAAGCTCTTGGTGGTGATGGCCTATGTATCGGCCTGTCAGGTTGAGTTGCTTGTGGAAGAAACATTTCAATGATTTTGAGATGGATATGATGTTAATCAACTCTTAACTGATTAATCCATTAAAGGCAGTCACCAAATGGATGCCTTTGTGTACGGCAGAGCCGTCCGTAGCATCCGTACAAGACTGTGAAACTTGAACCGAAGGGTTTATTTTACTCCATTTTTTCTAAATAATTTCTTTATCAGGTTACTTCAGATGAGATGATACGAAAGAAGCAAGAGCAGGTGAACGTTGACAGCGATCGAACGGCCACAAGGAGCCTTCTAGTATTATATAGTATAAAAAAGGCAGAACAACCAACATCAAAATCATAAGATAGTTTGTATACTATTTATCAATAACATCTGAAAACTAGAATGGCATACATTTAGGAAGGCAGCCATGCATGTATGTGGTGTATAGTTTGTTTCAATGTTTATGCTACACATTTCTCCTGCATCAAACATTAATTGTTGCTTTTAGATAATAGCACACATAGGCACATTAATTATATGACAAATCACCCTTACGAGTGAAGATATACTTCTCTCCAACAAAAACCATGTAAATTATTATTTAATAATTTAATATATAGTGTCATGCGTTTATAGGTGATGGATTTGAGGCATGCTACCGATACAATTTTCAAGAAAAGAAAGGAAGAAAATCATCCAGTACTTCAAGTCCACGGTATAGTATTAGTTATCGAGTTAGAAAGTCACAACCTAGCCATATTAAACATGTTTTTTTAAAATTATATGGAAGATATACATACATGTACACCACTACACACATCCACAAGTACATCTCTAGCTAACACACGCTCAAAGAAGAGCGATGGATGACACTCAATGCTCCCTGCATGCAGCCACAATACATATTTATTTGGACTTTTTTTTTGTTGTTGGTCTACTTTTTTATTTAGCTTTTTAGAAAAGATTTTTATATTGTAAAATACTACATTTTAGAAAACCCGATAGCTCAAAATTTTTATGTATAAAAGATGACAGTCAAAGTTTTTTACGATGATTTCAGAACAATGTGTGCATTAATTTGTACGTTAAGATGCCAATCACAGAAGTGCATGCGAAAGCTCAGGGAGGGAAAGCCGGTGAGTAGGCAAAACTCCAAAGATCATCACTGGTTCCTTCGTCATCCTTCTCCTCCGATTCTTCCACCGCTGCCGGCTCCGGCATCCAAATCGGCAGATAATGGATTGGTGGTGAGTAGAGTGGGTTCTGCGACCAATCGAAGCTCCCAGCTTCTGGCACCTGCAGCGGCGGCACCACCGCATTTCCCCCGGCCACGTGGTCGGGCTCGTCAGACGACCGCTGAACCACCTGAGCTTCTTCCCGTGGAAGTGCAGCGGCCCGTGCGTGGGCGGACGGCCGGTTGGCATGTGACACCGCTGCCGCGTACACCTCCTGCGGGTCGTTAGTACAAGCGACGACGGCGGGAGGCGAGTCGGGAAAGTTGATCCCGGCCTCGGCGTCGGCGCCGCGGAGGCAGACGAACGCCGCGTCGAACGCCCGCGCCGCCTTCTCCGGCGTGTCGTACGACCCCAGCCATATCCGCTCGCGGCTGTTGGGCAGCCGGATCTCCGACACCCACTTGCCCCACTTACGCAGACGCACGCCCCTGTACTTCCTCTCACTCGCCGTCGCCGCCGCCGGAGACGACGACATCTTGTCCAAGAATTGCTAGCTGCGCTGGTCGTCGTCTCGTCGCACGTTGATGGCTAGCGGCTTGGCATTTATAAGGTTCGGTGTCCACGTAGTGACGGACGTGCATGCGCTGAACTAACTAACGTCTTATGTTTTACTTTTGTAGTATGGTTCACATGTTGGGGAGACCTCACGTGAACGGAGGTCATGTCCATCGTTTTACATGTCGCAGATATCGGGTGGATATGCGGTTCCTCGTGGACGGTGATCCCCCGCCCAGCCGCCGCTAGGGCGGTGTGGGCCTGCGCGATGTGTAGCCCAACACTACATAGGTTCCTTTGATAAATTTCATTTTGAAGCTAGTTTTGAGTATCTTTTCAAATTTTAATATAACTTTGTACCTTTTATTTTAAACTTTTTCTTCGTAAATGTATGGAAACTTTTTCTACTAAACCATTCTCTATGGGAAGTCTTTCAATAAAAAGTTGTCTATTTTTCAATGAAATTCCCTCCGTAATCAAAAGTTTCACCTAAAAAATTTAATAGGAACTACATAAAAAAAATAAAGGGTGCTAATCTAGGAGTACCCTTAGAAAAAAGAAGATCATGAGTTGACGAATATGTTGGATCAACATTGTCGGTGATATGGGAACCAGGGTTCCCCATGTCGTCGGCGCTGGATAGCCCAGTACCACGTCACCAGTTTCCCGAGCACGGGGGACAGCGTGAATCCATCCGGAGAGGCTGTCCACCCCCCATGCTCGGAAATAAGATGGAGAATGCGAAGAGCAATAAGTCGCAACGACGCCCGAGCAGTCATCGATCAGAGGAGAAGCCATTGACATTCGAACTAGTGTCGTGGTACCTCTACATGCCGATCGAGCGGGCAGCGTAGGAGGTCAACGTTGCGCTTACGCTGTTGAAGAGGTAAGGCAGGGTGCTCGGTGTTCCGCGGCACAGTCAGGCGCCACGTTGCCTGTTCCCAGAGCACAGGGCATCTCCCAGGGCTCGGGATGAAGTGGAGGTTATGGCTGGGAGCTCAGGGGCTCGAGGTCCCTAGAGCTCGAGGCCCTAGGCAGGCCGCTCCCGAGCACCAGCCAAGATTTTGTCCAGATCCACTATGGACGGGCGGCTCCGAGAAGGGTGCCCCCGAGCACCTGCGACCCACGTGCATCTGCAGGGATGTGCTCGAGGGCCGAACGGCTACCGGTGCATTTAATGCGCCGAGTTGAGGCTAGCTACTACGCCTCGTTCTGTGTGTGCCTTTCCATGGAAGGACGATGTGATAGATATCTACCTGCCAGGGCGTGTGGCGTGGTAGACCATGTCAGAAGTTTGTCGCCCGTCACCTGTCAATTGAAATCCTGTGCGGGCTATCAGGAGGCGTGGGCTGTCAGACGACCTGCTTGACTCCGACTGAGCGCTGGCAAGTGGGGCCACAGAATGGCAATGATGACCAATGTTTTCTCCACCAAAACTCCCCCACATGAGAGTGGGTGGCGCCTGGGGTACGTGGTAGGCACTGTTGAAGTGTGACGACTGGCACTGTGCAGCACGCCCGGTAGAGCCCAGCATGGAAGAAGCGCAAGGCTTGTTGAAATGAGACGACTAGCACTGTGCAGGACGCCCGGTAGGGTGTGCCTACCATGTACCCTAGTTGTAACCTAGCTGTGATTGTCGATGTTTCATATCGCCAATATTAAATATGGGGCTATGTGTTGGACCTAACTCGATGGATTCGAAAGAACACGAAGGTTTATACTGGTTCAGGCACTCGATGTGAGATAATACCATACTCCAATTGTGGTGTATTTCTTTGCCTTAGCGGGCCCCCTATCCCTTCTTATATACTGGAGTGATGAGAATTACCGGGTAGGAAACCCAGTCGGATATGACCAAGGGTGTTCTTTATCAGTATATAGAGAGTCCGGCTAGAATTATATCATTTTCCTTATCATGCAAGGTAATATAAAGCCGGGACCTACTCTATCCCTAATTGTATGGGCTGGCCCACCTTTTGTCTGAGTGGCCGTATTTGCCTTCCTTGCGGTACCTGGGGCCATGGCCTCCACAGTAGCCTCTGAGACTTTCATAGTTGAGTGACAGCTTGTGCCGAGTACTCGTTCTCTACGTAAAGAAATCTCCGAGTGATTTGCTCCCAAGTATTCATTGTCGGAGTGTTTCTTCTCCCGAGTCCCACTTCATGTTAGTTGGCAACGAGGCTATCAAGGGCTTCATGGAAATAAATGAGTAGTGTGCGTCGAATAGGTGCACCCATTAAGTGTAGTCCCCCGACTTTTTGCTTAGTTGTGAAATAACTAAACATAAAGTTAGAAGTCTTTAACCTTAAAGTCTTTCTCGAGTGATATGTTAATTACAAATTGGACTCTTCGGTCAATTATTGACCGGAATTTTGCTTATAGCAATTTGGCTAAGCATATATGCCTTTTATCACTATGGACTCAAGTCCAATGCGTGATGAAGTGTACTTGAGGTATACTTGCATCCCTAATTTTAATGGAGACCAGTTGTTAATCCTTATAAGAATATTCCTCGATATCTTAAAATAATCAAGATACCCAAATGTAATACACCCAGCAGTTGGCTTAGCATGAAGCGTATCTGATTATTTAATCAGTTCTTATAAAATAGCACCTGCATTGTGATTTTAACGCGACCAGCAGGCGGCCCAATAAGACATGCTATTTAAGAACTCATATCTTTAGCCCTCTACTGAATCGGCCGGCCCAAACCGACATACCTAGCACAACCCTATAAAATTTGGAGATTTTGACCATTGCTCAACCTGCCCATTGCCTGGGGGTATGCCACCGAAGCATAGCAGATTTTGATGCCGAAGTTGTCGAAAAATCATTGAATATATGGTCTGTGAATTGAATGTCGTTGTCTGTGATGATACGATTGGGGACTCCAAATCTGCAGATGATACTCAATATGAAGTCTTTTGTCCTAGCCGTAGTAATGGTAGCAACGGGTCTAGCCACAATCCACTTTATGATCTTGTCCACTGCGACGAACAAATGTGTAAGCCCTCCTATAGCCTTCTTGAATGGCCCGACCACATTGAGTCCGCAGACTATAAAGGGCCTTGAGATTGGGATAGTCTCCAACTCTTGTGCAGGTAGTTGTATTTCTCGAGCGAAAAATTGACATTCCTCGCATGACTGGATGAGTCTTCACGACAGTAACTGCAGTTGGCCAAAAGAATTCTTGTCTGTAAGTCTTTCCGACTAATGTTTTTGATGCAGCGTTGTCGATGTTTTGTATCGGCAATAATTATATAGGGCTATTCATCGGACCTAAACTCGATAGATTCAAAAGGACACATGAGATTTATACTGGTTCAGGCCCTCGGTGTGAGGTAATACCCTACTTCTAGTTGTAGTGTATTGTTTTCGTGGTATTCTCTGGTGAGATTGTCATATGCCTCAGGGGGCTCCCTACCCCTCCTTATATACCGGAGGGATAAGGATTACAGGGTAGAAAACCTAGTCGGATACGACTAAGGGGTTTCCTTATCAGTACATAGAGTATACGTCTAGGACTATATCCTTTTTCTTATCATACAAGGTAATATGAAGCCGAGTCTTACTCTATCTCCAATTGTAGGGACTGGCCGACCCTCTGTTCGAGTAGCCTTAATTGTCCTCCTTGAGGTACTCGGGGCCCATGGCCTTCACAGTAGCCCCTGAGACCTTCATAGTTGAGTCACAGCTAATGCCGAGTGCTCATTCTCCACGTGAAGAGATTCCCGAGTGCTTTGCTCCTGAGTACTCATTGTCCGAGTGCTTCTTCTCCCGAGTCCTGCTTCATGTCAGCTGGCAACGAGACTATGAAGGGCTTCATAGATAAATAGTGTGCGCCGAATAAGCGACCTATTAGGTATAGCCCCGACTTTGTGCTTAATTGGAAAACAATTAAACATAAAATCAAAGATCTTTAGATTATACTCAGTATGCGTTGCGCATATGATAGTCTGCAACTCCTGTGCCGGTAGGTGAGTTTGCAGAATGAAAAATCAACATCCTTTTTATGACAGGACGAGTGCCTTAGTGTCGGTAACCGTAATCGGCCAGAGGAATCCTTGTCTGCAAGCCTTTCCGACTTATGTTCTAGATACAGCATGGTTGCCACAGATGCCCGAGTGGATAGATTGCAGGATCTGCTTGTCCTTCTCAGGTGTGACGTGGTGCATGAGAACTCCGGATGTGCTTTGACGATATAAGTCTTCTCTGACTACGATAAAGGTTTTGTTCCGTCGCTTGATTTACTCGGCTTCGTCGTGATCTTTAGGAAGTTCGTCTTCTAGTAGGAATCGAATGATTGGGGCTCTCTAGTCTTGAAAAATAATAAGCACCTCCGTAGGTTCTGGGTTTGGTGTATCCTCCGATTGTACGGGTTCTGGCTTCTTTTTAACTGAGAGGTCCTATAGTGGTTTCTTTCCTTGTTTTGGCCAAATAGGTGCCCAAACGCTGTGCTGGCGCAGGATTCGGCTGGCAACCCTCTTTAGGGCATACCCAACCTAGCAAAATTGTAGCCGAATAAGGTACCCGAATCTTGCATTATCATAGGATTCGGCTAATGATCATCATGGGGCGTACCCTACCCAACTGAGTTGTGGCCAAATAAGGTACCCGAACCTCGTATTAGCATAGAATTTGGCTGGCGACCCTCATGGGGCGTACCCTACCCAGTAGTGTGGTACATGAGCCCCGACTGGTACTGGAGGTCGGTTATTAGCCCCCATGGGGTGTACCAAGGTAAAGATGACATCCATGTTCTGACTAGTGTAAGTACTCGGTCAATAGCCCTCATGAAGCATTCCGAGTGATTCTTGAAGCGTCGTCGCACTACAAGTGTATTATGGCAGACTGGTCTAGCCCCAAGCATAGGAGATAGGCTCGTAGCCATGAGTTCCTGTTACGCGTATCCGGAATTGGGCCCTGCATTATAAACATATCGGATGAGTAGCATCTGATGTATAAAACAATCACCCGAAGAAAATCGAAATATTTTACAATATATGTAAATATGTGTTCCTCCTCTTATTGATATTAATTTCCCCGAGTAGTTGACCCCTTACGTTTAAACACTCAACCCGATTAGTCATAGCCCCGAGCGTCAGGAGTCGGCTCATGGCTCTTTCCCAGACAAGCATTTTGGGTAACTTGAGTTCGCCTTTCATGGAGCAAAGCTTCATGGATCGGAATTTATGCTACTCGAGTACTTTTGCAGTCATTAAGAGCAAAAACAAAAAATACGCAGTATGTACACCTATTAGGTGTAAGCGGCTGTGGCCTTGGCGAGGCCGAGTGAGGAATTGACGATCTCATCCCCTAGATCCGATCCCAATTGGCGCTAAGTCATATCCGAGTCAAATCATAGGGAAGTGAGTTGCCTTCTGGCCTATTTAGATAAGAATATCATATAAAGGAGAAAATATTTATCAGAAAGCGATTTAACTGTTCGGTATTGCACAAGTTGGGAGTGGGGATGCCATCCTTGCATTTGAGCTTTTGAGCCCCCGAGCATGTCACTTGTCATTCTGATAATCTTTGGTTCTAGGAGATCGAGGACGGTTGCGATTGACTGCCGCAATGAATTTCCTAGATTTCCGCTTGCGGTTCCCAGACTTGGATAGGGCCGCATCGTCCGTCTCCCATTGCTCCTTCTGTCGGGGTTTGTCGTCAAGTGCCTCTGCCACTGCGTCGGCTGAATCAACATATTTATTGGCCATCTCAAAGAGAGCTTTGATGGAGTTGGGTGGCTTCTGAGTGAACTTGACGATGAACGGCGCGTCTCTGACTCCCTTGTGGAAGACGGCGATGATGACCTCGTCCTTGATTTTAGATATTGAATTTCTTTTCTTAGAAAAACGCTTGATGAAAATGCGGAGGGACTCGTTCTTCCTCTGGTAGCACTGATATAGATCGTACTCAGAAGATGACCTCTCATATGTTCCCTGGAAGTTCATGACGAAACGTTCACGGAGTTCCCCCTTGGAGCCAATTGACCGCCTGGTAAGCCCTGTCAGCCATGTCCTTACCGAGTCAGCCAAGGCGACTAGCAGGTAGTTAGCCATGACCTTGTGATCACTTCTGGCCGCACAGATTGCCAAGGTGTAAACTGTGAGCCAGGACACCGGGTTCATCTTCCCATCGTACTTTTCTATTCCAATCGGCTTGAAGCTAGATGGCCAGTCGACTTATTGTAGTTCGCGGGTGAACGCTGGTACTCCTTCATGTGGGTGAGGGCTCCGACTCCGACTACGGCGATGAAATCACTCGTGGAGGAGGCCGAAGCACTCACACTCATCTTCTAGTCAGCGACGCTCATCCTTCTCATGTTCTCGGCATTAAGCGTTAATATCGTGGCGGAGATCCCGTTGTAGTCGTCCTCGGGTGTCCTGGTTATCGCGGTGGTCGTCATGATGATGCCGCCGTCGATCGTCACTCGGTCTGCCGAGTGACGTATGTCGTGACTCCGAGTGATGCTGACCAGAGCCAACTGCTCGGTGCCGCACTAAAGCAGATGAAACCGCCGTGTCTGAAGCCATCTTGTTTGACGGTATGAAAGTGTCCCCAGATTGTTGTCGCTGTTGACAAGCCACAACAGTGATCATTGCTTTGATCCTCGCGATTGTCGGGGTGGCCTGGTGGTCGGGCCCGAATTGCAAGGTGTCAAGTAATGTGGCAGTGGCCACGATGTTTTGTTGTGGGGTCGCAAAGACGTCATGGTCGCCTATTTGGGTTTGGAAGATCTCCTACTGAGTGGTCCACCCAGCCTTCCACAAGTTTTCATTGCGAGCATCGCGCTCAGCTTGCAAACATCATGCGTCTTCCTCCTATTGCTCACGTAGTCAGCGAGCCTCCTCCTCTTGTTGATCGCGTAGTCAGCATGCATCTTGAGTGGGAGTTGATGATGTGACCATGACACGTGTGGATACAACCATTGCTCACATCATATGTCAACACGAAGTGATCAACAAGGAAAGGGAGGAGATCAACAAGCAAAGGGATTCGCGTAGGCCGGATTCGGACTGTACAACAGCACCAAATTGTGATGGCTGCCATGACTTCAAACGAACTCCGATTTGGGAGTTCTAGTACTTCAAGGAAAGCTTATCAAGTCTACTTTCCAACGGATCCAGATTCATACTAATATCTACTCGGAATCATCCGCAATTGTCGTTTTAGTGACAAGAGATTTCCTGTTTAAGGTGTTGCATCACTGTTTTTGGGTTGAAGGCCCATGTATCAAGTTGGGTCCATTAGGGACACATCCTAGGGTTGGAGAATGACCACAGCACCCCTGTGGTCATCCTCCCATCCTATTAATACCTTTAGAGCCGTCACAAAAAGATTGGGTTTTGTTAGATTAAAGTTAGCGTCGCTACTTTACCGTGTAATCACGTGATCGGTTAGATCGCCGGTTTACTTGTCTTCGGAACTCCACTGTTTGTTCATCTTTGAGTTAAACCTTCATCTTTATATTCGCAAATTGAGTTTCTTGTTCATCTTGTTCTTGCTAGTTTTTGATTGTTTACAGGAAAAATTACCCTCATGGTTGGGCTGATTGTGCATCTGTTGAGATTGCGAACAGCCTCTGGAGTTGATGTAACGATTGCTAAGGTGCAACGTCTCTGGACTGTTGTGCTCGGATCGCCAACGTCACTCCATCCAATCGACTTATCCTCTCATCGAAAGATAGGGACACCCACATCCACATCAGTTGAGCTTTTGGATGCCATGAAGACTTCTCGTGGTGAAGAAAAGATTGCCAAGCTGCTGTTCGATTGTGAGTTGGAATCGGAGTAGTTTAGGGGTGTGATGATGACCCCAACCACCCTGGACCCGATCTCGAGCGGCTCTAGGTCGTATTCGAGTCTAGAAGATTGAGTTTGCCGCATCAGATTGGAATTGAATATTGTTGCGGCGTTGTCGAGTCCGAGTGAAAAATTGACGATCCCGTCTTCCCTGGACCCGATCTCGATCGGCTCGGAGCCAAATTCGAGTCGAATATCAGCAAAGAGAGTTGTTCCAGAACTCATAGATCTTGGGTGTTGCTGAAACAGGATGTTGAAAACTACTGCGACGTTGAGTAGGCCAACCGGCACTGAGTTAGCTTGGTCCCTAGCCGATCGGGTTGAAACCGAGTCGGACAAGGTGAGATTGCTGAGATTGTCGGCGATGAAGTCAAGGCTCCCGAATCTGATGGCTTGTCTGGGAGAGAAGTTGATGCCATCAACTCCTATGGTTGGATCCATCGAGCTTGATGACGATGATCTCGACAAAGCCCCTACTTGGCGCGCCAACTGTCGATATTTTGTATCGGCAATAATTATATGGGGCATTCATCTAACCTAAACTCGATGGATTCGAAAGGAAACATGAGATTTATACTGGTTCAGGCCCTTGATGTGAGGTAATACCCTACTTCTAGTTGTGGTGTATTGCTTTCGCGGTTTTCTTTGGTGAGATTGTTATATGCCCCAGGGGGCTCCCTACCCCTCCTTATATACTAGAGGGATGAGGATTATAGGGTAGGAAACCCAATCGGATACGACCAAGGGCTTTTCTTATCAGTACATAGAGTATTCGGCTAGGACTATATCCCTTTTCTTATCATGCAAGATAATATAAAGCCAAGTCCTACTCTATCTCTAATTGTAGGGACCGGCCGACCCTCTATCCGAGTGGCCGTAATTGTCCTCCTTGAGGTACTCGGGGCTCATGGCCTCTACAAATGTGGTTGTCACAGATGCCCGAGTGGATTGATTGCATAATCTGCTTGCCCTCCTCTGTTGTGACGCAGCGCATAAGAACTCCAGATGCACTTGTATGATATAGGTCTTCTCCGACTACGATAAAGTTTTTGCTCCAATGCTTGAATTGTTATGCTTCGTTGCAATCTTCAATAAGTTTGTCTTCTAGTGAAAATCGAAAGATTGGGGTCCTCCAGTCTTGAAACATAATGAGAACCTCCGTAGGTTCCAGGTTTGGTGCAGCCTCTGAGTGCACGAGTTTTGGCTTCTTTTTGACTGAGAGCTCTAGTAGTGGTTGCTTTTCTTGTTTTGACCAAACAAGTATCTGAACACTGCGCTAGTGCAGGATTCGGCTGGCGACCCTCATGGGGCATACCCAACCTGACAAAATTATGGCCGAATAAGGTACCCAAACCTCGCATCAGCATAGGATTCGACTGGCGACCCTCATGAGGCGTACCTTACTGTTGACGTCGAAAATCACCGGCAGCGTCGGGAACGAGCCGATGATATGGTTCGGCACCTAGAGACACGCGAAGGCCTGGGAGATTTGCTTAACTCCAGTGCAGGTCCTAAATCTTGAGGTTCGTAGGCGTGCTAGTCAATTTGACCCTGCAATTGACAAGAAGATAGAAAATATTAGATTGTTGAGCCAATCGGCTGGAAGCCGAATTGGACTCGCTCCATCGGCCGATGGCCGATATAAACAAATCACTTATACATCGGCTAGGAGCCGATGATGGCATAGATGGATAAGATAAATACACCATGTGGCTAAGGAACCAATAACAATGTAAATAAATAAGCTAGCCGATTACTGATACGAAGTGTATCGGCCGGAAAGCCGATAACAGTGTAAAGTGCCAAAAACGTGGTGATGCAATTGGCCTTAATTAACAAAAGATAACCTATCGGCTAAGCACTCCGATAGAACATTGCATAAATATCCATCGGCTCAGTAAGGATAGAATTATTATCACCAGTCTAATAGATCGGACCTAACCGTTGCAGCATAGACTGACGATGATAACAGAACCTCGATGGGCCGATAAATCTAATGCAATCGTGATGTGATATATAACTTATCGGCTATATATCCCGATAAAACGCTTGCATAAAACTGATAAACCTAGTAGGAACAACTTATCACACAGTTTAGTAGGTCGGACCTAACCGATGCAGCACCAACTGATGATAAGTTACACCCAGTAAGCCGATAAGCCTATGCACGCGTGATGTGATATATCCATTCGGCCTAAGAGATCAAACTTAACTAATGCAGCCGTAGACAGAATAGATACACCGTGGTAAGGGGTGACGAGTCTTACCCTCTCGCAGAAGGTCGAACTTAACCGATGCAGCCCGGCTCGAGAAGCAAGAACCCGTCAAAAAGGGTGGCGATGCGCCGAAGTTTGTACCCCGAGTTGATACAGTCCTGATCGGATACGAAACAGAAGTTTCCTAACTATAAAAGGAAAAACAACAAGTCCTGACCGGACACGAGATCAGGTTTTCCTAAAAACCGTTAAAGCTACCTAATTTACAGATAAAATAATTAACGGCCAAGCTGTGGTCTTCACGACTTCTTGAATTCGGCTTCTTCTGGATTTAATTCCCGCTAGTTAACCGTGATTTTTCCTTAACCAAACCCAATAAAGATCCATACCAAATTTTGGCGTTAACACTTACCCAGCAAATTCATGGCCAAATAAGATACCCGAACCTTGCATTAGCATAGGATTCGGCTAGTGACCCTCATGGGGCGTACTCTACCCAGCAGAGTGGTACCCAAGCCCTGACTGGTGTCGGAGGTCAGCTGTCGACCCGAATAGGGCATACCAAGGTAAAGGTGACATTGGAGTCCCGACTAACGTGAGTACTCGGCTAGCAGCCCTTATGGAGCATTTTGAGTGATTCTTGAAGCGTCACACTCCAAGTATATCTTAGGAGACTGGTCCAGCCCCCGAGCATAGGAGATAGGCATGTAGCCATGAGTTGCTGTTACGCGTATCCGGATCTGGGTCCTACATTATAAACATATCGGATGAGTAGCATCTGATATAGAAAACAATTACCCGAAGAAAATCTAAGTATTTTACAATGCATGTAAATATGTGTTCCTCCTCTTATTGATTTTAATTTCTCCAGGTAGTTGACCCTTACATCTAAATACTCTGCCCGACTAGTCATAACCCTCAAGTGTTAGGAGTCGGCTCATGGCTCTTTCCTAGACACGTGTTTTGAGTGACTTGAGTTCGTCTTATGTAGAGGAAAGCTTCACGGATTAGAATTTATACTACTCGAGTACTTTTGCAACAATTAAGAGCAAAAATAGAAAGTACAGCGTGTGCACCTATTATGTGTAAGCGGTTTAGAATTAACAAGGCCGAGTAAGGAATTTGAGCTTTTGAACCCTCAAGCATGTCACTTGTCGTTTTGATAAGCTTCGGTTCCCAGATGTCGAGGATGACTGCGCTCGACCACAGCAACAAGGTCTTCAGACTTCCACTTCCAGTCCCTTGTTTTTGATGGCCCCGCATCATCCGACTCACTTCGGTCTCTCTGTTGGGCTTGTCCTCTTGCAATTCATCCACTGCTTCGGCCAAGGAGGCATACTTGTTGGCCATCTCAAAGAGAGCTTCGAGTGAGTTGGGTGGCTTCCGAGTAAAGTTGCGGAAGGCTGCAATGACTGTCTCGTCTTTGATCTTGAGGATGGTGTTCCTCTTCTCGGAAAGGCGCTTAATGAAGTCATGTAGAAACTCGTTCTTCTTCTGGTGACATTAATACAAGTTGAACTTGGTTCCTTGTCACACCCTGAGTTTTCCCTTATTAGAGTCACAAAATTTATTAATTAAATTGCCAAAAGAAATTATTTTTAAGGCAGGAGAGAAGAAATAATGGTAAAAATATTAAATAATAATCTACCTTGGCTGGGAATATTTTTCTTGTATTCCTCTTGCCAAAATAGACTACTTGGATTTTTATGGAAATGTTCAGAGCACAGGAAGTATTTTTAATAAATGCAAATGCTTTATCGAAATTAAATCCCTCCTGGAAATCCCTTTTTCTCCCTTTTCCTTATACCTTTTCTTTTCTCTCTTTTTTCCGGTGGGCCGCGCCTTGGCCCACCTCCCCTCCCGTGCATAGCACTAGCATGTTCCTCCTCGTGCGCACCACGGCCCATGACGGCCCTACCCCTCACGCCACCTGCCTGGCGTCGCTCCCCCCTGCCACTAACATGTGGGACTAGGGCACACATTCAGGGCCATATTCAACCTCCGGCCGAATCAGTCGGAGGGAATTGGCCGCGCGCGCTGTAGGATTTTCTCCCTGTTGCCACGCGCCCCCGTTCGCCCTTCGTTCAAACTTGTGCGGACTCGGTCTCCCCCACATCCCCGCGCCCGTTCCCCCACTTAGCCACGGAAAACGCACACGGATGTGCCCACGTCGCCACTCCGCCGACCTCGCCCCTCCTCGTGAAATTCACACCGCCTCTGCCATGATCTCGGCTGCCCGAGCCTATATAAACCCTTGCCATCGCCTCATCTCCCTTTTCCCTCGAAATTCTGAGTTCCCTGTGCCCTCTAGCCCCCTCTGCACCGTAATCCCGTAGCGCCACCAAGCTCCGCTGCCTCCAGCTGCTCGTTGTCGCCGGGCATTGCCTTCGCCTCTGTCGCATTTCCCGTATCCAGGTGAGCCTTGTCTACCCACTCGCCGCTCCTCTCCACCACCGGAAGTCCCAGCCCTTATGCAAGGTGAGCTCCGCCGCCGCAATAGCCGTTTGAATACAGTTTCCCACCACGCTTCTTGGCCATTTCTTCCCGTAACTCCTATACTTCCTGTCCGCCCGTCCGTCGTCGTCTAGAGCCACCGGAACCTCGTCGGCGTCGTATTCCCGAACCATAGCCACTGCCTAACTCCTCTTTTCACTAACATTTGCCACGAGCCCACGGTGAGGCCTCCATTTGAATCCCTTTCCCTTTCGCCGCTCACCGCAGCCCTCCACCATGCCGGATGGTCGCCATACGCACGCCGCCGTCAACCGTGCGTGCCGGCAGGGGGCATCGTGCCCTTTGTTCCTGACTATTCGATCTGCCTCGGCAGATTGGGGCCGTCCGTGTGGCGCACCCGCTGCGGGCACCCGTGTCATGCCATATCGGCGCCGCATCGCCCGCTGTGTCTGTCTTGGCGGCCATGTCGGCCGCCACGTGGTTTGGTTGCCCTCGCGCATGTGTGGACTCGGTCCACCGTGTGCCACCGTCCTTTGAGTCACTGACCGGTAGGGCCTGCTTGTCGGTGCCGGCCTCCCCCTTAGTCAGCTGACCCCATAAATCTTGGTTAATGCACAATAATTGAATAACGCATTTCTTTTGTATAGTAAACATAAAGAATCTTTGAAAATTCATAACTAATTCATACGAGCTTCAATTAATCCCACTCAAATTGCATTAAATCCAAAAAATACCAAGAATCCATTAAAAATGGTTTTAGCTCCTATTTCAATGTTCTCATGTACTGGTTTTACTGTTTATGCATTAGATGTCATTAGAGACCGATGTTTCCGAGCCTCTGGTGTATTTCGAGGTTGTCACTAAAGTCGCAGAACCTGAGCAAGGCAAGTTACATCACTGTTCTTGATCATATTGTACCCAATTTATGCAAATTATTTGTTTTTCTTAAATAAAATTGCATGTTTTATTATTTCTTGTGGAATGGGAAATGACCTATGTATAGTTTAGCACCCTAGCTTGATGAACCCCTTTTGCCTTTGTAAGCTAGGTAATAATATGTTTAGCTTATGACTTAGGTTTGCTTAGCCATGCTTAGAATAAACTAGCTCCCCTTGGAGGAATAATTACTCCTTATTATATTGATGATCGACCTTGTGTCGAGGGAATGGAACCTTGCTCATGGATAATGATATAACTAAAATATGACCCTAATGGTGGGCTGTGGGTGTATGGTTTTGCTGGTCGCATCCATGACAATTAAGGACCAGTTCGCAGGAATCCCTTGAGCAGATTTCCGTACTTACTACAAGCCAGTGTGGGCAACGGCTGGGCTTTTAGTGTAGACTGTTTGGTGAGGATGGGCATGATGTAGTTGGATCAGCTCAGGTGACGGGTTGATCGCCATCCGGATCCATCGCGGCACAAAGGGGGTAGCCTGGCCGACATGGTGTGCCCTATCGGCGGGTGCAACCTCAGCGTGATATGGATGGTTGGGGAGGAGTTGTGTGAACAGTCTTGTCACAGCCTCTCACGGGGTGCTGTGGTGGTACGCCAGCGCACGGGAACGTGCGTGGGGCTATGTCTTGTGGGTATAGTTATACACCTTTGGCCAGAGTTAAAACTATTCGAATAACCGTGCCGACTCACCATGATTAGTCTCACCTTAATAAACTTGACCTCAAATACTGTGTAGAATCAGGATGGATTGTTTGGGCCTGTTCCACATGGTGTAGTGTTGATCAGTGATGATTTAATATTGTTTAATTTAATAACCGTTTTTGTTTTACCATTACTACACTTTACAACTGCTTTATGCAAATGAGCCTCAAAGCCTTTCCGTGTCTCCCGTGCATTGTGCATTTTGCGGGTGTGACTTGTTGAGTACTGTGGGTGGTACTCAGTCTTGCTCTCTTTCCCCCCTTAGAGCTTGAGTACTACTCTGATGAAGACCGTCAGGAGGAGTAGGCTTGTGATGCCATCAAGGTGCCTGATGACTGGTGCCTTTGCATGGCTTAGCTTGTTTATATTTACCGTTTTCTGCTGCATTTCTGTAAAACATTTTATTATATTTGTAAGACATACTCTGTGTGGCATGTGTGTATCCTAGCTTTTTTTGGGCAGGGATTTAATACACATATTGTTCAAAATTCGAGTTGTGAATTTCTGGGCATGACAAGTTGGTATCAGATCTAGGTTGACCGTAGGACAAGTCAAATGGAAACCCTAAGAGCCCTGTGAAACTTCTCATCTGCATATGCCTTTTTGCCTTGGAAGTTTGCCACGAACCAGTCACGGAATTCTCCCTAGGAATTGATTGACCCTCTCGAAAGCCCCATTAACTAGGTCCACTCCAACACGACTAGGACGACTAGGAGATAATTGGCCATTGCCTTGTGATAGCCTCCAACTGCTCGAATTGCTAGGGTGTGGACTATCAACCAGGACTCAGTATCTGTCTTGCCATCGTATTTGTCAATGCTAGTCGGTTTGAATTTTGATGGCCAGTCGACTTGGCGTAGCTTGCGTGTGAAGGCGGGAAATCCTTCGTCTGAGTGGCTTCCATGATGTGGGTTCCGGCTCCGACTGCGGCGGCTAAATCACTTGTGCTGGAGGCCGAAGCATTCGTGTTCGTCTTCCGATCGGCGTCATTCGTCCTCCTCGGGTTCATGGCGGCAAGCAAGTATGTCTTGATGGAGATCTCGGCATAGTTTGGTCTCTGGCTTCGCAGTTGTTGCAGCATTCGTAGTCGTTGTGGTGTCGCCGGTGATCTTCGTCCTGGTCTTGAGATCTGCAGAGAGACTCCGAGTGCCTTCGATTATATGCTAACGCCCAACGTCTGCCCACAGTTGATGAAGTTGTAGCGTCAGAAGTTGATCTGCTTGAGAGGACTAAGGCATCGGCAGACAGCTGGCACTGTTGTACTGCTGTAGTAGTTATCATAGCCTTGATCTTTGAAATCGTCAGTGTTGCCTCATGGTCTGATCCCAGTTGCAGAGCGTCGAGTAAAGTTGCTGCAGCCAAAATGTTCTGTTGTGGAGTGACAAAGACGTCGTGGTTGCCCACCCTAATTTGGAGGATGCCATGTTGTGCTTGCCATCCAGTTTTGGGCAATTGACGGTTGTGATCATCCCATTCGGCTTGTAGGCGTCTGTCTTCTTCCTCCTTTTGCTCACGTAATCGGTGAGTCTCCTCCTCTTGTTGTTCACATACTCAACGTGCATCTTGACTTGGGGTACCCCCTTTGGACCCCGTGAAGACTTCATGTGGAGGTGAGAAACTGCCCGAACTGCCCTTCGACTAAGATTCAGAATACAAAAACTGAAGCAGGGCGATGATGACTCCAACCTTGCTAGATCCGAATCCGACTGGCTCTAGGCCATATCTGAGTCAAAGTCTAGGGGATCGGACATGCCGCGTCATGTTGGAGTTGAAGACGGCTATGGCGTTTGCGAGTCCAAGTGGGGGATTGACGATCTCGTCTCCCATAAATCCGATCTTGACCAGTTCAGGGCTCTATCTGAGTCGAATACTAGGAAAGAGAGTTGCTCCGGGCTCGTAGATCTTGGATGTAGCTGAAGCAGGTTGTTGAAGACTGCCGCAGTGTTGTCGAGGCCAACCGGCGCGAGGTTGGCTTGATCTCTCTCCGATCGGGTTGAAACCGACTCGGAAAGAGTGAGGTTGCCGAAGTCGTCAGCGATGAAGTTGAGGCTCCCGAGGTGGATGGTTTGTCCAGGGGCGAAGGTGATGCTGGCGACTCCGGTGGTTGGATCTATCAAGCTTGTTGACAATAATCTCGGCACTTCCCCTACTTGGCACGCTAACTGTCAATGTTTTATATCGGCAATATTGAATATGGGGCTATGCGTCGGACCTAAACTCGATGGAATCGAAAGAACACGAAGGTTTATACTAGTTCAGGCCCTTGATGTGAGGTAATACCCTAGTCCAGTTGTAGTATATTACTTTCGCTGTATGGATTCTGTTATGTCTTAGGGGACTCCCTACACCTCCTTATATACTGGAGGAATAAGAATTACATGATAGAAAACCCAGTCGGATACGGCCAAGGGTATTCTTTATCAGTACATAGAGAGTATAACTAGGATTATATCCCTTTCCTTGTTATGCAGGGTAACATGAAGTCGGATCCTACTCATGATATGTAAGGGTGGGTTCAAGACTATGAGGGGGGACAGAACTTTGAAACATTCCCAACCAAGACATTAAGTATAACACACAACACACAACAGTAGGATATTACTCCACCGTGCAGTCCGAATCTGTCTAAGTCCCTCGTGTCTTTTTTTTTACTTTCTAGACAGGCTCAAGAACTGCACCCCTGACTGAACTTTAAGTCCAGATCCCCGCTCTTGGTGTCCATCAACCGATAGACATAACTTGTGTTAGTGGTATCTAATAATTTTTTAGAGCCTAAAAAAACACATAAACAATTTTACACCTAATTAAATACTAGAAACACAACACATTATAGCAGTGATGTGATCCCGTGTGATGTAGACATTGTAGAAACGTTCTGTATAGTAGCACAAATTGACTTCTCCATGCTAGTGAGTTATAGGTTTTTATAATCTGACTGTATATCCACTCTCATTTTCTTCTCACTCCTCAATCAGAGAGTTACTCCCTCCATTTCATATATTATTTGTTTTTTTATTTTCACTCCTCAAATATCAATCAGGTAGATGCCCCCTCTATTTCATAATATTTATCGATTTTGACCGGCATTGTTTTACTTTGACAGTTAACTTTAAAATCGCCGTGTGACTATGATGGACGGAATTGGTACGTTGATATGTATCGTGCAACATACTTCAATAGTGTGGTATATCTTTTAATACTTTTGAATTTATTATGATGAACAGGATTTGTATGTTTACATGCATGTACAGTGCAACATACTTCAATAATGCGGTGTATTTTTGAATACTTATGAATTTATTTAAAAGTTATAAATTTATGACAGGCATACACTTTCTTGTAAAGTTTCAAGTCCAAATTGGACTGCACGGAGAGAAACAAAATAAACAAATCCAGTTATAAATAGTAGTAACACTACTGGAGGGATACAAACCTTCGCATTTTTTAACCAACCTGCTAGAGGACTGCAGACTAGTTGAACACATTCTCAACCAGATTGTGGCATAAAAAAAATTGAAAATATTATTTTTTTCGTCTTTTACAAATATATACACATGATCGGAGGAACGGCAAAAATAATCATCTCCCGCGGCGTCGGGACGCGGCACCGAGCCGGTGGCACGGTACGCCCGTTCCCACGGCGTGGGGAAGTGGCACAGTGCGGTCCCGCGAGGCACCGAGCGGTGCTGCGCCTCCCTTGCATGGCACTGGAGCGTACCGCTCGCCGGCGACGCGTGGCGATGAGCGTACCACACTACGCCACGCGGCACTGGGGGAGGCCCGATACCGCTCTTCCTCGACGCGGCATCAGGCGTGGTGGCGATTTCCTGTGGTGTGGCACCAGGCGCGGATTAGTTAACCCCATGCGGATTAGTTAACCCTACTCGACTAAATTAAAACTAATAGGTTAAAAACGCTCTCGATATAAAACTTGAAACTTTGGTAGCTTCAAACACTCTCCAAATTCTCGGCCATGTCTTCCGAAAAAACTGGAGTATTTACAGGTTCGTGCTATAAAAATACAACGTGTGAATTTATAAAACATGTAAACTTATTGAAGTTATAAACCTTTGCATGGTACCGCTGTTCCTCCGCTTCAGTAGGTTTGATCATTTTGCAAACTCGTGGCCATATTTTACGGTAAGCCATAAGTATTCACGTATGCTTACTATGAAAACAAAGCCTGCGAGTTTGCAAAATGTGCAATCATATTGAAGTTCATAACTTCAGCTCGGTACATAGACTCTCTCTAATTTTGTGAGCACTATCTCTTGTGCACTCTGTGTCGAACACTTCACCTCCTTTTATAGGCTAGCGAAGCGCTCATTAATTACCACATGTAAGGACGAAACGCTTTCGGCGCATTAATCACAAAACGCTTTCGGTGCATTAAGGAGAAAACGCTTTTGGCGCATTAGTTGTGATCGAAGACAGAACGCTTTCGGCGCATTAGTTGTGATCGAGGAGAAAAGCTTTCTGCGCCATGATTCCTGCTGTCGGCGTTGTCATCCTGAAGTGCTACTGTCAGTACCCTCTGCCCTATTTAAACCATTGGTTCGATCAGATGAGGCACACAACTCGTTGCAAACACTTATTGGAAACGCAGTGTTGCACTAGCAGAATACGATAGCAAATTATTGAGCATTTGACCTTCTGCAGTTGACATCTCTTATAAAGTTCTTGTCGCAAGAATTTGTCTTGAGAAATTGCAAGCATGGTACTGGTAAGGTCATCTACTAAGGTGAATTTGATGACATATAAATTCCGTTCGCTAGTTTCAAATATCATTAATTCGGTCAATGTAACCACTGATTTTAAGATTTAATTATGTGTTTTTATGTACAGGTACGATTAATGGCATCTAGATGCTGGGGAAATGAACATCCTGACTGGAGGAGGGATCTGTTTGAAAGACTTATCCACCTGGACGGACCATCCATTTGTGTCACTGTGGTGATGCCGTGTCAACTTGAAAATAGCCATGTTGCCTGAGCATTCGGGGAGGAGATTCTTCCTGTGTCTAAACAGAAACGATGAATGGATTGTATGTCAGACCTATTTAAACTGTTCTTTTATGTGTACAATATAGTTTAAACACAACTAATATATTTGTTCGCAGAATGACATAAGAATGTGCGGATTCATTGAATGGATTGACATGGAGAATCTACAATTTGATGGAACATGGTGGTACGCACCTACTGAATAAGAGCTCAATACATGCGCAGAAAGGAGGAGTACGAGCGTAGAATGGAGGCCGAACGAATCAACTGGAGAAGTAATCATCTAAGCCTCCCTCCATGGACGGAGCGTCCTGAGTGTGCATGCGGCGACCATTGCCAAGTTGCAACTTCCTTGAGACAAGAAACTTTGGGGATGAGGTACTTTATTTGTCCGAATGTCGACGATGACTTCGTTGTAAATTGTGCTGTAAATTTAATTTCATGGATCATTGTATTCGTCAATTAATCTACCATATGAATGAACAAAGTTTTGCACATTACACAAGCAGAGCCGAGGATGTGTGCATTCACAAAGTGGATTGACACGGAGAGATCACCGTCCGATGGACGAATGATAACACAAGTCGAAACGATGTTACAATAAATACGGGCGAAGGAGGAGCACGAGCGATGAGTTGAGGCGGCTAGCTTAGACTGGAGAAACCACAATCCATTTAGGGTGCCCAAATGGTCTGAGCATACAAAGTGCGTATGCAGAGATCAATGCCAGGTGACGACATCGTTCATAGAAGGGACGTATGGGAGGAGATAATCTCTGTTGGATATTCTCCTTGCATTTAGTTTTGCATGCACCTCACTGGTGTGTGAAGTGAGTTTATGGATAATCTCTGTTGATAGAGACGCCCACAAAAAAATGGTCCTACTATTATGCTAAATAGACTATTAAAACCGCTATAGACATGTCTCATACCTGCAGTTCATTAACCCCGTGCATTCTGCGTGATTAATTGGGGCAGCCCACTAAACAACTTTTCTATAAACTAACCCAAACATGCATGCATGCATGCTAACCTGCCACTCACACGACCCCCATCCACACCATGGCCAGCCACCATTCGGGGCCACCGAACGAGATGCATGTTTAATTTCGTTTCTATTCAAACTAAATGAGCCATAAAATTTATTTTTTACTCCGAATTTTCGATGTTCATAAACATCAACTCCTATATCAATAATAGTTATTTTTTAATTACAAATTAGTAATTTCAATGAGTGACACGCTCCAACCCCAAAATAATTTCTACTACAACTACACTAATATTTCCGTAAGTATTACAACATACACAACATGTGAGAATAATACTGTCTCTAGTGTACATTCATACTACTTTCACAATTTTACAATTTACTAACTTTTGACAAATCGACGAATATTTACTACATCTACACTAAATACAACTGTACAATCAATATTTATACAACAAACTACTATTTACGTCAAAACTAGTATTTTACTCTAATGCGTATGACAAAAAACTTCATAAAATTTTATAAACTCAATTTCCTATGGATTACCCTACTACTGGATCTCTCACTGAGTGCTTCTTCTACCCTCCGGAATGTATAGTTCTCAGTTTCGCCTCCTCTACCGTTTGCGCCTCTCTCGTCGTTCTCCTTTTTTTTTTATGCGAATGACAGCTGAAGTGAGCAAGCGGAGAGAATATTTATACAACAAACTAATATTTACGTCAAAACTAGTATTTTACTCTAATATGTACGAAAAAATACTTCATAAAAAATATTTAAACTAAATTACATGTGTATTACCCTACTACTGGATCCCTCGCATAATCCTTCTTCTATCCCTCCGGAATGTTTAGTTTTCTGTTTCTCCTCATCTTGCACTTGCGCCTCTCATGTAGTTCTTCTTCTTTTTTCCTATGCGAAAGAAAGCTAAAGGGAGCAAGCAAAGATGTGAAAGAGACCTGAAATGAGAAAGCAGAGACATGAAATAGAGCTGAAGAGAGCAAGCGGACAGAACAAATCTGTCACGCCCTGAAAATTGCTTTAATTAATTTTTTTTGGATAAATCAAAATACAAGAATACGCTAGAAAATTTTTGTTTGAGAAACGTGTCTGAATAAAATTTTGAAATTTCTAATATTAAAAATCCCAAGTTGAAAATTTTAAAATAAATACTTGGATGCTTTTATATTCCCAGGGTTTTTGTCGGAATATTTTAAGCGTTTAAGTATTTATAATAATGAACTCTATGTGTTTTATGGTAGCATTTTATTTCTGGTAAATTCCTCACGATTAATAAGCTCTCTGAAATTTTCTTGCGAATTTTCGAGCTCCAGGATTAATTTTAATGGGACAAATATCATTTCTGTAATTAGATAAATCTATAATAAAATCCCTGTCTTTTTCCCTATTCGCGTCGTTCCGGTTTAGTCCTTTGAAGTCTCCCCATTCATCGTGAACTCTGACTCCTTTTCTCCTAGGGTCTCGTGTCGCTCCTGGAACCCTAAAACCTCCTCGATGTTTCGATTCTCAAAATATACCAATAGTTCAAGTGATCGCATGTTTCCTAAACTATTCCCCCGTTCTCGACTCTCAAAATATTCCCCATATTTTGGAAGTTCATTTATTCTGTTTCCTGAACTCCGTGAAATATATTCCTCGAATATCCTAATTTCTCGATCGACGCAAAATACCCTTCACTTTTTCCCCAAGTTACTGATTCCGTAAATATTCCCAATTTTTCCTAAATTCGGAATATTCCTGCTAACTCCTTCCAATATTCTACGAAATTCCCAAAATATTCTTATACTTGAGGGTTCCAAAAATTCCCGTTGAAATCTCCTCGATTCCATTAAGAAATTTCGGTGATTTTCCCAAAAGTGGTTTTTGATGTTTTCTTTGATTTTTCATATATATAATTATATATATATATATATATATATATACGCCAACATTCGCGACCCTCCAAAATTCCGAATAATTTCCCAATTTCTGATATTCCTGATACTTCTTGAAATTCTAAAATTTAAATTCTAAATTTGGAGAATTTTCGGACAAATTCCCAAAAATCCCCACCCTTTTCTCCTTCTTTTCTCTTTTCTTTTTCTTCCAATTTTCCCTTCCCCTTTTATTTTTCTGACCTTTCTGGTTTCCCCTCCCTCCTGTTCATCTTCTTCTCTGCTATCTCTCTCTCTGCTCTGGTCGCAGCAAGCGGCCGCCGCCATCGCCTGGCGAGCCCCTGGCTTGCACTCCCCAACCTGCGCAGCACCCCACCGCCGCCTCCCTCGGCCCGTAGCCGCTGCTTGCCGCGCTCCAGTCATGCTCCCACGTCACTCGCCCGGTCGGCCACATTCCCACGCCTGCCGTCTTTTCTCGGCACGTTGCCCACCGCGGCTGTGCCCTAGCTGCGCCACCTCCTTCCTTTAAATATCGACGCCGCGCCTCTTTGCTCCCCACGCCTGAAGCCGCCGCCCACCCAGCTTTAGCGCCCTGCCGCCGCCGTCTTCTCCGGCTACCCGGCGCGCCACCCCGAGGCAGAGCGCCGCCGCCCTGCTGCCGCCATCCAGGGCCACCCGCTGAGTCGCCCCATCCCCTGCACGCCGTCGCCCTCGCCGCATGCGCCCGCTGAGCCACCCCATCTCCGGCACTGCACTGCCTCGCCTGTGCGCCATCGCCGCCCTGGGCTGCGTCATGCCCCTGCGCCGGCCGCCCTCCTCCTCAGCCAAGAACGCCGCGCTTTCACTTCCGCTACCGATCCGCTGTGTCACGCGCTCGCCACCGCTGCTCGACGACTCGCGGCTAAGGCTGCCGCCACCCCTGGTGAGCCAAAGCCCCACCGGCGCCTTCATCCTTTTCCCCTCCTCCCTGTTGGTTGTTATCGGCGTCGTTGTCTTCATCTACACCGAGCCCGTCAGCCCCTCACCTCGCCGGTTTGCTTTCCCTGCGCCGCAGGTCTACCATCGTTCCGTCGCTGCGTCGGGTTGAGCGCATCCGCCGGTGCTTCTCTCCCTCTCTCTACTCATCTCGTCTCACCGTCCACCCAATACTAGTGCCCCCCTGCCTCACAATCTGGCACCGTCCTCGCCGATGCATCGCGCCGCGGGCGCGCCATGCTGACGCGGTTCAACATCGCGATCTCCTCGCGTGCGCTAGCGCGACATGATCGTGTGGCGCGCGCCGCTTGGTGCCGCCAAACGCCGATCAACATCCTCGGCGCCGCCGCCCTGGCTGCGTTTCCTCCCCGACGTCTGCCCTCGCCCCGCCGCCATGTCCTCGTTCCTCTGTGGTGTTTCGGTCGTGCGCCGGTTGCCATGCCGTCGCGCCGTTGTCCGCCGTCATCGTCTCTCCTCGGCGCCGCCGCCCGCTGTTCCCAGCCCTGGCAGGCCGTGCCTGTGCGCCGCCGTTCGTCTAGTGCGTTGGAGGCCACGTCCAAGCCATCGTCGTCTCCGCCCTTGCATGCTACGTCCTCGTTCGTCGCATTGCCCGTTCTCGTTGGTCGCTGCCGAACGATCGCCACCATGGCACCGTCAATCGGTTACCGCGTCGTCGACCCCCGGCTGCCGCCCGGTCGTCTTGCTGCGCCTCGGACGGCCAGCTCGTTGGCCCCTCGGCGTGCCCCTGATGCACGACCCCGGTGTCTCCCCCTCCCCGTGACCCTTGGCGTATATGTCTCCACAGCCGTTCCGAATCGTCAATCCTTCAAGACCTAATTCGGACCGACCAATCCACATAAATACGAAGCTAATCGTAACCAACAATTGTCCAGGTCGAGTCTCCATCTGTTGTATTCACACGTCTAAATCCAAATGGCACTCAGTCCTAGCTAGTCAGTTCTCATCTGCACCTCAGCCTTTTTCCTCATCATCGATCCACCTCACGCTATCTCACCTTTCATGCCACATTGGCATCCACTCCAGATAGCGCAACAGCGTTTCTTTGTCATGAGTCAACACACACTCTAGCATCACTTTACTTTTCCTTGTCCAGGGACCTAGTCACAGTTCTGTGAGCCATAACAGAGTCACTCGTTTCTCCAGAGCCAAAAAATAGAAATCGTTTAATTAATTTCGAGAGAATATCTTTTCTAATTCTTTTGCGGATTTCTGGCAATTCATTTTCCGGAGCCATATCTTTTCTGTCAGAACGCCGAATCGACCTATTCTTCGTCCGTAAATTCATCTAAATCATGCGTTTACTTGTTATATAATTTTATGTTACTGTTATTTGGAGTTTCTTGTGTTTTTCATTTTGCGTTGTAGTCTACCGATAATCGCTGTTCGAAGGAGCGCACGGAGTCTACGGAGAGTCCGAAAGGAGGAATCAAGACGTTTTGTTGCAAGGCAAGTCACACATTCATCCGATTGAGCATGTAAACCACTTTTTGAAACATTTTATGATTTAAAATAAATCATGTTGCCCATTACATGGAATATGGACAACGCTATCTGTTTTGTTTGAGACCCTGTTTATTTTTATCCATGTTCGCTTAAAACTTTGGGATGAGAATTGACTAGCTATGTCTCAATTTGGTGACATAGCTAGAGATAGGACCTGCTTAGCCATGGCTAGAACACTTAGACCACTGAGGGATAATACATTATTTCTATATTGAACCTGATGAGCCGCACGTGCTCGAAGATGTTTGACATGGTGATTGTTGTGAACTAATCAACGTAAAATATATCAGATAGTGGGCTGTGGTGTATGTGTCATGCGCAGCCCTGGAATTAAGGACTGGTTCCGGGAACCGCCTGGGCATCTCATACTTTTCACAAGCCACTGGGCAACGGCGTAGCTTGTAGCGTCTCTTCTCCCTCTCGTAGGCACGTGATGAGGGTGGAGTGATGGAGTTGGGTCGGCCCGGGTGTTAGGTTGATCGGCTCGGATCCATGGTGTGCAAGTAGTTCTTGGCAATGGTGTGCCTGTCACAGGTGGCAATCTCAGCATGGTGTGGATGGTTAGGAGAGTTGCGGTGAACATTCTTCTCTTTTTG
>RYFJ01000467.1:0-71258 GCA_003991445.1 Oryza meyeriana var. granulata | reverse complement strand
AGAGAGGTGAATGGGAGACTGTTGGGGTGGTGAGGCTGATACGAAAGTAGTTCAACATGATGTGAATCTTGGAATCATAGTTACTACTGTGCGTGCAATTTTGACTAAAGCTACTGCGGCTGATTGGGTCAGACCATGAGAAAATGTGGCTAGATTTATTCTATTTACGGAGAGATAAGGTTGATTCAGGGGCAGAAGGGGAGCTTGTTGGGGCGTGAGGAAGGGCTTTGTGGGACTTATCGTCGCCAGTGGGCGAAACTGGAGATCTCCAGATAGTGGGGGTTCGAGGATGCACCCTGAGTGCCTTGAATAGGTACTTTCGTGATGAGGTGTTAATGCGCGGGTGGCACCTGGGATGACAACCTGTCCTAGTGCGGTATGGCATCGGGAGGGGTTGTCGGGAGACGCAGAGGAGGGCGTGGAGTACACGCGGGGAAGCGTGAATAATAATTACCGAAGACCTGGAGTTGAAGGGCACCTAGTTATGTAAGTCAGTAATAATTGTGTAACAAGATGTGTTATTTATGTGTGCAATGGCAAGCGTTTCCTTATTTCAGCTTAGTTCTTAGCTTTATCGAATCCTGTAGTGTGCACGAGTTGGTTCTTGTAGAATTATTAAAAAGTGAAGTAAGGAGTGTAGCTGGAACGGAATTGTCATAGTATAGGCTTCCCATAAGAGTAATAGTACTTGGTTGCTTAATTGAACGTCATCATATATATGCAGCCCATCACTAGTCGTTGATCAGATGGCGGTGGTTGTTGAGTTCAGGAGTGAATGTAAACATGAATATGATCAGGTATATGGAAAGGACGTAGTTGTTCTATTGTTCCGAGTTGCTGATCGAGAGCGGTTCGGGTTGCAGTCGGTAGCCGTGGCTGGGTGATTCTGGTTATGACGGCTGTAGCAGTGGGGATAAATTTATGCTGTTTTGGTGGTTTGTAATTTCAAGAACGAGATCGAGCAAAAGGCGGCAGCCACGGAATTGCGATGTTGTGCTTAGGCGCGTAGGCTTTCGAAGATAATTGCCGATGTAGTTGCGAGTATGTCTGCTTTTTCAGCTGATTATCTAGTTGAGCGCAGGTCGGGTATTATTTGGATCGTTGCTTCTGAGTAGCGCTCCGGACTTCGTGGAGGCCGATGTACTCGTGGTAGATGCTCGGACGTAGACTAGAAGAGGGGATTGGCTGTGCCGCTACAGTGGTTATGTAGAGAACACAGAAACAGTGGGAGTTTTTACATGGCGATTATGGTTGTAGGTGGTCTTCGAATATAGCTGGCTTGATGCTTATAAGACTCGACTGATACGGTGGTCTCCTCTGATCTTGCCCAGTTTGCGTTGCCGGGGTGTTCACAGTGATAGCATGATTTGATGTCTGAAATTGTCGCGACAGTCTTGATGAGGCGCTGCGAACTGAGTTACTGTTGTGGTGATGAATTGGCCGGTTAGGACTCCGCACCGGTATACGTATACTCATTGATAGAAGTTCTTTGCTCGTGCTGTGTAATTGTTGGCATCGCACTGGCTTAGGCCCAATCCATTGGTGATATTTCAACTGGAGAATAAATTGTTGTATCCTTCCTGGTGGCTTTCTTGAGAAGGCCCCGACATGTGAGCCTCATACTGCTGAAATGGCAGAGGATTGGGGATAGTTTGGATGTTCTGGGTTCTGGAAGTTTGGTTTGTCTTGCGTAGAATGGCACCCTCACAACCTTGCGGAACGATGTCTTTGGCGTCTGTTACTGCTGTGGGAGAAGAAATCTTGGATAGCTTGTCGACTTAACCGTCTATATGCGGGCTGGTTGCACATATCCTCGAGTGGATCGAGTGCAGGATTTGCTGCTCTTCGTGGTGACACATGCGCAGAGGACACCGGAATGCCGCTCTCTTCGGTACAGGGTTCTCGACTAGTAGGAAGCTTGTGCTCGACGCTTTATTGCTCGGCTTGACTGTGATTGGGAGTTTTCGTCGTCGTAGAGATTGAATTGACAAGGGAGTCCTCCAGTCTTGACAATATGTGCACCTCATTCTGTGGTCGGGGTAGGCTCCGCTCCGACTGATCTGGGTGCGGTTTCTTCTTGAGGATGGCTCATGAGTTTGCTCGACAAAGGTTAGCTGCAACTGCTTCTCGTTTGGATCCCATGTTTGCCATGTTCGTCTGCTGCGTCGTTGTATTGGCGCAGGACATGTGTGATTTCAGCCCGTCGAATTGTTTTTCAGCTTGCGGACCTCTTGAGGATGTATGCCGCATGGTGTGTCGAGGCAGGTCGCAGTCTTTCATGACTTGGTTTACCACGAGTTTGAGAATTCCGCGCAAAACTGGTCGGCGTATGCGAGTGATATAGCGATGCGGAGCCGTGAACGAGTGTCGTGTACTGGCGATGTTGTGGGAAGCCGGGAAGTGGACTTTGCAGGACGTACTTCAGTTTTTCGCCGCGGTGGGGGACGTCAATATGATCCGGGCGGGCCGCGATCCGTAGAGAACCGTCGAAGTACATTGTCCAGTTTATCTAGCTTTGTCTGTTGGTGTAGGCTGTTGAGGCTGTCCATTCGGCACGAATCGGCTAGAGATGCTTGAGACTTGATTGCTGTCGGTGGCTGGAAGGTGATGTTGAACGCATCAACTCGAGTGCCATTTAGCGATTCGGCCAGTGGCCTGCGATTATGAAGGACATCCCGAAGAGAAACGATGTGACCACCGTGACTTGGTGGTGCTTGAAAATATGCACTAGCTTCGGACTGTGATAAGGTAGGGCCATATTAAAGTTCTTGGATCTGCGGATATCATCGAGTTTTGGAGTCGGCAAGGACTCGTGGAGCGAAGTAGACTGGCGTTTGTATTTTTTTGAATGAGATGACCTGTTCGGATCGTCAATCCCAACATCACGTGCTGAGGTACTATGTTGTTGCTCCGCCGAGATTATCTAGCATTAGCGGTTCTGGGGTGAGAGGTGACGTTGCCTAGAACGGGGGTGATGTGAGGAATTGTTTGAGTTTCGGAAGCTCGCTGGGCTTTCGGAGTCCATTGAAATTGTCGGTCTTCTTGAGTAGATTGAAGAAGGGCATAGCCGCTCGCCCAGTCGGGAATGATATCGGCTTGAGTGCGCATGCAGCCTGTCAGCTTCTGACGTCTTCGAGGTTAGGTCGGGGTGCATGTGCCTGATGGGCTTGACTTTCTCCGAGTTGGCTCGATGCCCTTCTCTCTGCTCACTATACTCGCGATGCGGAGACGATGAAGCCTAGTAGCTTTCCGGATGCACACCGAAGGCGCATTTTTCCGGGTTACTCATCTTGAATCTTCGAAGGTTTTGGAAGGTTTCTTCCAGGTCAGCAATGAGGTCTTCTTTAGACTTGGTCTTGATCACCACATCATCGACGTGGCTTCCACATTGCGTGCGATCTGAGTATGCAGGCACCGCTGACTTATGCCCTTTGAAGTTGCGCCCACGTTATTTCAGACCGAACGGCATTAGTGATATAGCAGTATGCTCCAAACGGTGTGATGAAAGATGTCTTCAAGTACGTCTTCTTCTTAGGCTGATTTGATGGTTATCCCGAGTAGCAGTCGAGAAACTGAGTAGGTCGCACCCTGCCGTGGAGTCAACCACACTGATACTATCCGAGGAAGACCAAATGGGTCCTTGGGGGCACGCTTTGTTGAGGTCGGTGTAGTGACGCACAGCGCCATTTTACCTTTTTCTTCGGACCAGGAATGGGTTTGCAGCAAGTCGGGTGGTAGACCTCTTTGATGAACACGGCTGCGAGGAGTTGGTGATTTTCTCTCCCGGATAGCATCTTTGCGGTCTTGAGCGAAGCACCGCAGCTGTTGTTTGACTGGTGTGGCGTTTGTCTTCACGTTTAGGGCGTGCTCGATCACCTCCCTTGGTACGGCCCGGCATGTCGGACCGGTTTCCACACGAAGAACCTTGTTTTGGCTTGGAGGAAGGTGACGAGCGCGTCTTCCTATTTGGGTCAAGTCCGGTCCGACTAGGGCAGTCTTGGAGGATCGAAAGGGTCCAGGAGGGATTTCTTCGTATCAGAGTCCGCTGAAATACCCGAATTTCACTGCTTTTTTCGCCAGAACTTTGATTTGCTCGACTTCTGTTGCGACGGCCTGCTGAATGCTGTCGCGCCGCCGACTGCGCCTCTCTTGTGATTGGGCCAGTTCGTAGCTTCCTTGTCGCAGGTGAGGCTTGCTTGACGTCGCTGCAGGAGGGAGAGGACTTCTGCTGGTCCAGGTATTTCAGCACATGTATGTATAGTGCGGTATCGCCATAAATTTGGCGAGTGCGGTCGTCCGAGTTGTATCGCGTGGTACGCGGTCTCGAAATCGGCGACCTCGGAGCAAACAGTTTCTGTGGCGGAAATTATCCGAGTGCGAAGGTTTTTTACTGGCAAGTTTTTATCTGCCCGAGTGGAGTTGATGACAGGCCGGGAATTATCCCGTGGAAGCGGGTGCTGGTAGTTTCTCAACGAGGAATTTTCATCTCGTCCAAAGTCTTGGCGAACAGGATATTGAGCGCGCTGCCTCCGTCGATAGGGGTTTTCTTCAGCCTGATGTTTTCTGACGACCGGGTCCAGGACGAGTGGATAGCATCCGGGTGGGAAACCCGATCTGGTGATCTGCACGATTGAAGGTGATGGCATCTCTGACCAGCGCAGGTATTGGGGGGTGTCGGTTGTGGAGACCGTGTTGATGTCGCGCGCTGAAAGCTTCTGTTGGATGCGCTTGGACTCGTATGCGAGGGGTCCCGAAGATATGGTTGAGCTTGGCTTGAGGATCTTGGAAGTCGTCAGCGGACCCGAGTCTGGCTTGTCTTTGTCCTTGTCGGGCGCCAGACGATGAACTCTGCTCGGAGGCAAAACTTTTTGAGCATATTAGCAGTCTTTGGGCCGCGTGCTTTCCCTTGGGGCGAAGGGGCATGGCCCGCTTCATGGACTTTCTGGTAGTCTGTTGTTCCGCTGGGGCCGCGACCGGCTGCGCTCCATGTTGGCACCTCGTTGTTCCGACTTCCGTTTACGGCTGCGGACTTGTTTTGAGATGGCTCGTTGTCGGCTTTCGCCTTCTGTTCTTTTTGTCGGGGCTCCTTCTTCTCGTCAAGGGCCTCGGCAACTGCTTCGGCTGAGTCGGCGTATTTGTTGGCCATGTCGAAGAGCGCCCGGACTGTGGATGGTGGCTTCCGAGTGAATTTTGCGATAAGCGGAGCGTCTTTTACCCCTTTACGAAAGGCGGCAATGACGGCTTTGTCTTTGATCGTTGGGATTTGGTTGCGCTTCTCGGAGAACCTTTTGATGAATTCGCGCAAGGACTCGTTTTTCTTCTGGTGCAGTTGATAAAGATCATGCTCCGAAGCGGGTCTGTCGTAGGTCCCCTGGAAATTAGCGATGAACCGCTCCCTGAGTTGTCCCCAGGAACCAATCGACCGCCTTGGGAGGCCTGTCAGCCATGTCCTCGCCGAGTCGGCTAGCGCGACTGGGAGGTAGTTAGCCATGACTCTGCTGTCGCCACCAGCAGCGCGAACTGCTAGGGTGTAGACGGTGAGCCAGGACTCGGGGTTTGTCTTGCCGTCATACTTTTCGATCCCGGTGGGCTTAAAACCAGTCGGCCACAAGACGTCCTGTAGCTCCCGAGTGAAGGCTGGGATGCCTTCGTCTTCGTGAGGGCTCCGACTCCGATCTTGGCGATATAGTCGCTCGTGGTGGAGGCCGAAGCGCTCGTTTTCGTCTTCCAGTCGGCGGCGTTCATCTTCTGCGCGTTGTTCGTGTTGGGCGTTTAGGGTGTGGCGGAGGTCCCGGTGCAGTCGAACTCGGAGGTCCTGATTGGGTCGGCGGTCGTATCGGCGACGCGCAGGTTGTCATTATTGGTATTGCGAGCGTTGTTTGCCGGGACTCTTCGCGTTGCCGACTGGAGCCGGCCGCCCATCGTCGTGCTGATGCGGATGATCCTACCGCCGGAGAACCCGACCGGTTGGTTGGTATAGCGGCGTCGCCCGAGTGCTGTTGCTGCTGACAGGCAGCAGCTGTAATCATCGCCTTGATCTTGGCGATAGTCAGGGTGGCCTGGTGATCGGCCCCGAGCTGGAGTGTGTCAGCAGAGTCGCCGCGCCACAACGTTCTGTGTGGCGTGACAAAGACGTCGTGGTCGCGATCTTGGTTTGGAGGATCTGTTGCTGAGCGATTCGCCCAGCCTGGCGCAGCTCGTCATTGCGGGCTTCGCGATTGGCCTCCTCTTGTTGTAACCGGCGCGCGCTCCTCTTGTTGCTCCTCTTGTAGTCGGCGTACCTCGGAAGGTGGTGTTGAAGCCATGAAGATCTCGCGGGAGAGGGGGAAGCTTGCGAATTAAGGTCGAGCTGGCGCTCGAACCGCTGTCCGACTTGGTATCGGACTCCGAATAGTTTATCGGAGTGAGAACGACTCCGACCTCTCTAGATCCAATCTGAAACGGCGCTTGGCCGTGTCCAAACTGAATTGCTGGAGATCGGGTCTGCTGCGCAGGGCAAAGTTGCGCAAAGTCGCCGGAATTGTTTGGGAGGTTGACGACCTCTCCGCTTCTCGGCCCAACTCGGGCTGGCTCAAGGCCTAGCGCAAGCCGGACGCCAAAGGAGAGGGTTGTCCCGATGTTTGGCGATGTGAAGGACTACCGTAGGAAGTCGCTGAAGGAGACGGCGGTGTCCTGCATGCCGACTGGCGCAACGTCGGCTGGTTCCCCGGCTGGCAAGATTGGATCTGCTTCAGCCAGGGTGAGACTGCCAAATTGATCGGAGGTGAAGTCTAAGCTTCCGAAGGTAATTGCATCTCCGGGGAAGAACTTGTTGCTGTCGACTCCGTTGATTGAATCCATCGAATCTTCAGATGAGGAATTCGCCGAGACCCCTACCTGGCGCGCCAACTGTCGATGCTTTGCACCGGCAATAAAACTATGGGGCTACTCGGCGAGGGTGAATTCGGTGGACTGCAGAGGAACACAAAAGAATTATACTGGTTCAGGCCCTCAAGGTGAGGTAATACCCTACGTCCAGTTGAGGTGTTATTCCTCTGAGGTGTATGTAGATCGATGATCTCGTAGTCTTGTTCTGCTTGCCCTGAGGGGCACCCTGCCTCCCTTTATATACTAGGGGACAGGGGTACATGATAATGATCCCAGTCGGATACGACCAAGGGATTTCCTTCTTAGAGATAGAATCCTATCCGACTAAGACTATATTTCCTTATTATCCAAGGTACAGCCTGCCGGGTGCTATCTTATCTCTAATTACATGATCCGGCCCATCCTCTATCTGAGTGGCCCATGTATTGGTAATGAGGTACCCGGGGCCTATGGCCTCCACACTTGCCAAAATATATTAATAGGATTTTTATCTGAATTTTTAGAGAACTAGAACTATTTTTAATAAATAAAAAACAATTATCGGAATTAAATTCGCTCTGGAAACTATTTTCCCTTTTCTTTTCTTTCGGTTTTCTCTTTTTCTTCCTTTTCCTCCCGCTGGGCTGCCGGCCCAGCACTATTCTCGGCCTGCTCGTGTGGCTAGCGCACGCCGCGCCTCCCCCTTGAACCCACCTGTCGGCAGCCGTCCTGCTCATCCTCTCTCTACGCTGTGGGGTCCAGCTGTCAGGCCACTCGCCCGCCTGCTCGCTCGCTCTCCCCGCTGACAGGCCGAGTCTGCCTGTCAGCTCCATCTTCCTCCTCCGGCCAAATCGGGCGGACGGGAAAATTTCCCCTCGCCGTTGATCGGCGCTGCGTGCCGCCTCCCAGCGCGCCAGTCCTCGGTTCAAACGAAGGCAGACTAGGTCCACGCCCACCCCCCATGTTCCCTGGTGCCGCCACTCCCTCTCGTGCAAGAATCGCGTGCACGACCCTGCCACCGCAGCCCTCAATCCAGTGAGCGATTGGAGCCATTCGACCACGATCTTGCCCGCCCGAGCGCATAAAAACCTTCGCCGCTCTCTCCTCTACCTTCCCCTCAAACCCCCACGCCTCCTGAGCTTCCTAGCACACCACGCCACGTAAACTAGAGCTACCGCTGTGCTCCGTCGCCTCCAGCCACCTGCCGCCACTGCTGTAGCTGCCGCCAAGCCACGCGCTAGCCACTGCCAGCTCCGCCGCACACGTGCAACACCAAGCCATTGCATCTGTGAGTTGCTATGCCGTCGGAGACCCAAGCTCACTGTCATCCTCCACGGTAAGCCGTTCCGCTGGTGTTTGGCCATGTTTTCCCGTCAATCTCTTCGGCCATTTCGGCTCTAAATTTCCCCTATATCTTCACCAGGACCTCCTCAACCTCGGCCGCTCCTCCTTCGTCGGAAATCTTCATCGGAACGTTGTTTCCGCTGTCATCCCATACCTCTGCAGCCACCAATCACCTCTATTCACCGCCGTTCGCCACCTTCCGTTCATCGTGACCCCTCGGTGAGCCCTCCCTCTTCTTCCTCGTTCCATCGGGCCACTTGCCCCACCGCGGCGCGCCTGCGCCGGCGAGGGCAAGCCCCTTTTGTCCGGGGCCATCTGATCTACCTCGGGGCAGATCTAGACCGGCCGTGTGGTGCTCCCACAGGCACCCGCTTCCCCCTCCATGTCGACGCTACCTGGGGTGCCGCGTTGGCTCCTCGGCCCGCCGTGGCTGCCGCGTGGCCGCGACGTGGCCGTTTCCCGCTAGGCCGCGATGGACTCGGTCCACCGTGCACCGCCCTCCTCTGCGCCGCTGACTAGTGGGACCTACCCATCGGCGCTAGCCCCCGGGTTTGGAGACGCATTAAATCGGTTAACTGTGCAATAAATCTGCTAATAGTTAATTTTACATTGGAAATAACAGTAAAACTTCAATAATTCATAACTAATTCATACGAGCTCCGATTAGGTCCATTCAAATTTCATTAAATCCAAAAAAATGCCAAGAATTCATTAAAAATACTTTCAGCTCATGTTTGATTGCCCACATGTACTGTTTTTGATTGTTTGTGCATTGTCTGTTATAGAATCCGACGCCGTCGATTCTCCAGTGTACTATGAGGTCGTAACCGAGTACATCGAGCCGGAGCAAGGCAAGTCGCACTGTAATCTTGATCATTTTATTTTTCGCTAAAAGGCTTTGTTTACTTAAATAAACTGCATTATTTCATTATTTCATGTGGAGGGGTTATAACCCTTATATTGATAGGATTATGCCATAGTACTTAAACCTGATTCCTTGTCACCAGGGTAACAACATGATTAGAATACTATTCTTAGGATGCTTAGCCATGCTTAGCAACTTAGTTCACTTGGGGATTAATTATTGTTCATTACATTTTTGGTTCGACTCAATGTCGGAAAAATTGAACTTTGCATACGTTAATATTAAATTACTAAAATATGACTCAAATGGTGGGCTGTGGGTGCGTGGTTTCGCATGTCGCACCCATGGCAATTAAGGACCGGTTCACGGGACCCCGCTTGGGTAAATACTTGTACTTTCCACAAGCCAGCGTGGGCAACGGCTGGGCTTGTAGCGTCTCTGCTCCCTCTCCTAGGCACCGATGGTGAGGGTGGGCGTGATGGAGTTAGGTCGGCCCGGGGTAGGGTTGATCGGCTTCTAGATCCACCGTGGCACAAGGGGGGTAGCCTGGCCAATATGGTGTGCCTTGTCGGCAGGTGCAACCTCAGTGTGGTGTGGATGGTTAGGGTGAGGTTGCATAGCCTCTCACAGGGTATCGTGGTGATGCACCGACACATGGGAACATGTGTGGGGCTATGGCTTGTGGGTACAGTGGTACACCTCTTATCAGAGTAAATCTATTCGAATAGCTGTGCCCGCGGACATGGGCGGTTGGCCAAGACTCACCGCAATTAGTCTCACCCTTACTTAATTAAAATGACTTAATAGAGCTGGTATAGTTCAAATGGGTGGTTGGGCCTAGTTAACGTGGTGTAGCGTTAATCAATGGAGAATTAATATTGTTCAATTAATCAACCTTTTACCGTTTGCGAGCTACTATTGTCTACAACTGCTTTTAGGCAAATGAACCACTAGCCTATCCTTGCCTCCTGTGCACTATGCATATTTGTGGGTGTGATTTGTTGAGTACTATGGGTGGTACTCAGCCTTGCTCCTTTTTTCCCCTCTCAGTAGCGGAGTACGTGTCTGATGACGAACACCTGGAGGACTAGGCTAGCTCCGCCGTCAAGGTGCTTGTCGGATGGAAGTGCTGCTCGACCCGTTGCTTATAGACTTTATTTTACTTTTCCGCTGCATTTATGTAATATAATTTTACTCTGTTCGTAAGACGCACTTTGTATGACAACTTGGATTTGTGTACCCTGGCTTTCCTAAATAGGGATTTATTACACATGAATGTTCAGAATTTCGGTGGCGAATTTCTGGGCGTTACATAGATGCTAAAGACATAGTCGCACATGTGAGGGATTCCAATTCTATGCAAGGAAAACACATCTTCTAGCTCAAGAACTTCAAACAATTCCAATTTCTTGGCCCTTAATAGTTTGGGGGCTTGATATGGTCGGGCCGTTCTAAAAAGTTCCAGGAGGGTACATACACTTGTTCGTCGCAGTGGACAAATTCACAAAGTGGATCGAGGCAAAACCTGTTACTACCATAATAGCGGCACAGGCAAAGGACTTCATCATGAGTATTTTATACCGATTTGGAGTTCCAAACCGCATCATAACGGACAACAGTTCTCAGTTCACTAGTGACGTGTTTCAAGATTTCTGTGATGACTTCGGCATCAAGATCTGTTATGCTTATGTGGCAAACCCACGGTGTAATAGGCAGGTCGAGCGTGCCAATGGCATGGTCTTACAAGGTATCAAGGCTAGCATATTCGACCGACTACAACTGTTGATGTTTTGTATCAGCAATAAGAATATGGGGCCACTCATGAGACCTAAACTTAATGGATTGCAAAGGAACATGAAACAATTTATACTGGTTCAGGCCCTTGAGATGAGGTAATACCCTACGTCCAGTTATTGTGTATTGCCTTTGAGGTTTCTCTGGTGAGATTGTCATATACCCTAGGGGGCTCCCTACCCCTCCTTATATACTAGAGGGATGAGGGTTATAGGGTAGGAAACCCAGTCGGATACGACCAAGGGCTTTCCTTATTAGTACATAGAGAGTCCGGCTAGGATTATATCCCTTTCCTTGTCATGTAAGGTAATATGAAGCCGAGTCCTACTCTATCTCCAATTGTAGGGACTGGCCCACCCTCTGTCTGAGTGGCTGTAATTGCCTTCCTTGAGGTACCCGGGGCCCATGGCCTCCACAACAACCATATGCAGGGCGGTGGGTATAAGAACTCCCATCTATTCTCTAGTCTAAGAACCACGGTTAGTCGGGCAACAGGGCAATCCCCTTTCTTCCTAGTTTATGGTGCTGAGGCTATGTTACCAACCGAGTTGGAGTTCGGCTCTCCGCGAGTTGAGGCCTACTCAGAAGACAAATCAAACAAAGACCGACTGGTCGAACTCGATCAGTTGGAGGAAGCAAGGGACATCACAACTATCCAGTCGGCAAGGTATCTTGAAGGCCTACGTCATTATCACAGTCGGGATGTTCGTGGCGGCGCCTTTTTGGTGGGAGATCTCGTCTTGAGAAAAATACAAACCACCAAAGACAGGCATAAACTATCCCCTTTATGGAAAGGGCCGTTCATTATCGCTGAGGTAACACGTCTAGGCGCCTACCGACTAAAGACTGAAGACGGTGCCCTAGTCAGCAACTCAAGGAATATAAAACAGCTACGTCCTTTCTATACCTGAGTCTTGTATTTCTTCTATACATATGAATAAAGTTTTTTTCTTTTTTCTCTAACTCACTACATCGTTTGTCCCAACCGAGTAATGAGTCGGGGGTTGCATATATCATGTGCCTTGTAAAAATCCGAGCTTGTTTTATCTAAATTATGAAGTTCTACAATGATTATGTTACGTTTGCCCGAGTATAGCTCTTAAAGGTGAATGTTTTCTCTTAAGTTCCTCTCAATCTACTCGGTGCAAACTACATATCCGGGTAAAGCTAATGACGACTTAGAATAAGCAAGTACTCGGCAACATCTTACAAATATTTACAAAAGCCTTTATAAAAGTCATATATGCTCATCAATAGTCACCGGCTACATAATCGTTCTATTTTTACATGCTTAGGTCTTTGGATATTGTCTCCACGGTCAGCCTCACCTGGCTGATTAGCCCAAGCGCCTCATTAGGAGTCATCCCCTCGGCAAAACCCTCACTAATGGCCTCAATGTCTATCCTAGGGTAAATTGATTTGGTCATGGCAAGAGCCTAGGCGACACCGACAATTACACGCTAATCCGAGTATTGCTTCAGGATACTCAAGGCTTCGCTTAGGCGTTCGTGCACTTGGGTGATGGTACTGGAGCTGGTCCTGGGATAGTGAGGTTGCATAATGTCCAGGAGCCCTTTCACAGATTCAACGAGGGCTTCCCGTGACTCCTTGATCATCTTGGTTTCCTCCGTGAAGGCGCCAAACTGAATCTGGGCATTGACTTTTGAAGCTGTTTAGATGCATCGACAAATATTATCGGTTATCCAAGATAAGCAGTCAGAGAAACAAATAAGACGGGTTAAGATCACAGTCAAGCAGGAGGCGTACTGGCATAGTCGGCCTCCACCTTGGCTTTGGCCTTTTCCACTTCCTCCAGCTTTTTATCTTGTTTTTCCCTCTCCTTTGCCTGGGCTTTCAGCTCGGCTTCGAGGGCTGCAAATCAAAACAGTCAATAACTCAAGATTGCAGTCAAAACTCAACAAGGCAGTCAGGAATCAACAATGTTGGAGAAATACTACTCGAGATTCACTCAGAATGATAACACAGAAGACTTACTTCTGATCTTTTCAGCTTGGGCCCAGTTTTCGTCCCTAAGCTTATGTACCGACCCCCTCAGCCACGTTTCCCTTTCTTGGCTTGTTTGCTCCAGTTCGTCCTTGGCAACCTGGAGTTGGCATAGTTGTTGTAGTTGGGGGGCGAGTTCAGTCAGGACTTTGTTCATCTTCTCTGAGCGATCGACTATCTTTTGCTCAGAACCCCCAATCAGAGTAAGATGGTAGAACACCAGATCAACAGGAGTTTTTAAGCACTTAACATGGCGAGACTCACTACATACCTGGACTCCCTTGGACGTAGCAATTGCAGCGTACATGAGATTTCTGTGCTCTCTTAGTGCTACTATCTCGTTGTGCTCATAGCTCTCTGCAACTCCCTCGGGGGTGACCCAATAAAAAGTCCTTGGGAAGTTGCGGGGAGGGGCTTCGAGCCTGGGGAGGTCTCCTTCATCAGAAGATGACGATTTGCTCGGGGGTTAGAGCAACAGCTTCAGCATTCGCTCCCTGGTCGACCGGCACTGGTAATTCTGCTGTCAGGGCTACTTCGCTTTCAGAAGCTAGGGTAGCCTCTGGCTCGGCAGATGAAATTGCTGGTTCTAGCTCGGCTAGGATGGGCTCGGTGGCAGGAGCTGCTGGCGTAGTCCCCTAGGATCTATGTCAACTCGCTTCCTGTACAATATGCCAAATATTAATACATTTACTGCATCATTCAAGATTCTCAGAAGATTGAAGGCATTTTCTATTACCTCATGGAAGTCTTGAATTTCCACTAAGGAGCTCTAGGAGATGTCGACGAGGGGCTTGATAACCTGCTCGGCGATGGAGAGCTACCGGCTATCGAGCCAGTCAGTGTGGCAGTCGGCGGTGGAGATTTGGCCCCAGTCGGCTCTAAACCCAATGCGGCCAACCGGGGGGTCGAGGCGCTTAGTGGTGCTAGCCTTGGGCTAGGTGATGCTGGTCTTGGGCTTGGCGGCCTGGGAGCTAAATTGACAGGATCCTTGATCTTCAAGTTCGCTGGCGCTGCACTCGGCGTGCTTGTTTTCTTCTTGCCCGGGTCTTCAATTAGCTTCTTCCCAGCCCTCTTGGAGCTGGGTTGGGCAGCACAAGGGCTGGCTAGCTGGCCGCTTCTTCATTTTGGTGGCCGGCAGATTTTGGGAGTCATTATCAAACTCTACATAGTCCTACAAGTATTTTGATGACATACATCATTCATTGCAGAACAATCCAAGACAGAAAATCCACAGATATTCATCACAGAAGGATAACAATTCAATATCAGTCTTTCATGATTACTAGTGGCTGAGGCCTGCTCTGGCTATAGGGCGTGGGGGCGTGTTCTTTGTCCTCTGTCTCCACTACCCTATTGACGAAGAAGCTGAGCAGGGTATCAGTAACCTTGTTCTTGTCGGCTACGTCGGGGTATTCGCGGCTGGGATCATCCATGCTTTGGTAGTCCCAGCCAAAATGGCTCCTAGCCTTCAGAGGTCTGGTGCAGCGGTTGAGGAAACACCTTGTCACCAAGGGACCAGTCAGTCCTGTGCTCTTCAGGAGGTTGATCTTCTCCTTTAGCTTATACACTTGCCCCATTTCCTCATACGTTGGCACAGAGGACCAGCTAGGCAGGACAATTGGAGGAGAACCGGTGAAAGAGGGCAGAGAGGGCTCCAGATTTGAGCAGTAGAACCACTCTCTATGCCAGCCCTTAAGTGATGTCTTCAGAGGGACATTGAGATACATCTTCTTCATCTCGTTTCTAAGTTGAAGACCGGCTCCCCCGATGACTTGGATTTTGTTCTTGGACGGCTAGGGCTTTATGTGGAACAGGCACCGAAAGAGATTGAAATGGGGCTTGACTCCAAGAAAGGCTTCGCACAAAGTGACAAAGATAGAGATGTGAAGGATAGAGTTGGGATTCAAGTTCACCAACTCTATCTGATAAAAGGATAGAAGCTGGCGAAGGAAATCTGAAGCTGGGAGGGCGAGACCACGATCAAAAAATGAGGTGAAGACAATGGTCTCACCAGATTTGGGCGCTGGTATCGACTCTCCCTCCACAGTGCGCCAGTGGATTGCATCATGACGTTGCAGCATCAATCACTTCTCTAATAGCTTCAGCTTCACCGAGCTGCAGTCCAATATCGGCCAGACTCCGGCAGTCATCTCAGGGATCTCAAATGGGGCTTTCGGCATTGCTGGAGGTGAAAAGATTTGGGGGAAAGACTTGTGGAGGCTTGGAATGGATGTGGTGGAGTAGAATCGAGTGAGTCTCGAGTAGGGAAGCAGGCTACAGCGAACCCTAGCGAGGCGGAGCATGAAATTTGGGCATGGAAGCTGGAAGATGAAACGATTGGCAGATTAGAGAAGAAGGGGAAATTTTTTCTCTCTCCCTGCTTTATAAAACCTATGCTAATAAGTGGCCTTGGGTTGACTAATTCGGTACATGGCCACAAGACATGAGTTTCTAAATGGCATGCTCTATTGAGCCGACTGCTGGCTATGTTGAAATCATAGTGCAGATGCTATTTACATAAATCGATTAAATAATCATATATGCTTTATGAAGGCCTAATAGTTGGACACATGTGTTCAGATATCTGTATTATTTACTAGGTATTGAGGATATATCCTTATAAGGATCAATAGCTGGTATCCACTAAAATTAGGGATGCAGGTATCCCTCAAGTACACCTGACCACATATTGGGTTAAAATCCATGAAATGGTACACGGCTTATATTCTTAGCCAACAATTGCCCTGAGCAAAAATTCTTCCAACTGACATGATGCTGAAGAGTCTAGTTTTTGGGTAGTACACTACTTGGGAAAGACTAAAAGGTTAAAGATCTTCAACTTTATGTTTAATTGTGAAAAAGCACAAAGTCGGGGGCTACACCTAATAGGTGCGCCTATTCAGGCACACACTATTCATATTTTACCATGAAGCCCTTCATAGCCTCATTGCCAGCTGATATGAAGCAAGACTTGGATAAGAAGAACTCGGACAATGAGAACTAGGGAGCAAGACACTCGGGAAGCTTTCCCCAAGGAGGATGAGCACTCGATATCTGCTGTGACTCAACTATGAAGGTCTCAGGGGCTGCTGTGGAGGCCATCGGCCCCGGGTACCTCGTGAGAAGTATTGGGGCCACTTGGATAGAGGATGGGCCTAACCTTGTAATTAGGGATATAATAGGACTCAACATACATTACCTTGTACGACAAGGAAAGGATATAGTCCTAGTCGGGCATGTTGTATTCCTAGAATGAAATCCCTTGGTCGGAGTCTGACTAGGATTCCTACCCTGTAACCCTGACCCCCCCCCCCGATATATAATTGGAGGCAGGGCGCCCCCTAAGGGCAACTGAGACAATCTCACCAGAGAAACCTCAAAGGCAATAAACAACAGCTGGAAGTAGGGTATTACCTCACCTCGAGGGCCTGAACCAAGATAAATCGTTTTGTGTTCCTTTGCAATCCATCAAGTTTAGGTCTCACGAGTAGTCCCATATTATTATTCCCGATACAGAACATCGTCACTAGCTATTGATCCTTATAAGGATATATCCTCAATACCATAAAATAATCAAGATACCTAAATGTATACACCCAGCTGTAGGCTTAGCATGAAGCTTATCTAATTATTTAATCGGTTCTTGTAAAATAGCACCTGTATCGCGATTTTAACGCGACCAGCGGGCGACCTAATAGGGCATGCTATTTAAGAACTCATATCTTCGGCCTACTATTTAATAAGCTGGCCCAAACTGACCTACCCAGCGTAGCCCTATAAAATCCAGAGATTTTGATCATTACTCAACCTGCCCATTGCTTTGGGGATGTACCACCAAAGTGTAGCAAATTTTGATACCAAAATCGTTGCAGAAATATTTGAATATTCCGCCCATGAACTGAGAGTGTTGCCCGTAATGATGCGATTGGGGACTCCAGATTTGTAGATTATACTCAGTATGAAGTCTTCGCCCAAGCCATAGTTCTGGTAGCAGCAGGTCTGGAATCAATCCTCTTTGTGAAGATGTCCACCGCGACGAACAGATGTGTAAACCCTCCTGGCACCTTCTTGAACGGCCTGACCATGTCAAGCCCCTAGATAGGGCCACGAAATTGGGATAGCCTACAACTCCTGTGCCGGTAGGTCAATTAGCCGAACGAAAAATTGACATCCCTTGTATGACAGGATGAGCGCTTCAGTGTGGGCATCCCGAAAGTGCATTATGAAGAGTAACTATTACGGCAACGCGAACTATCTAGATGGATGGGGTCTCGAATAAAACCCGAATAAATGCGGTAACCATCCATCCTCATCGCAGACTTGCCATAATCTTTACCCACTCACAATACAAATCCAAAATGCCGAGAAGTGTACAAAAGAGATAATCATAAGGATAGCTTGCCAGTCCTCCCCGTCATACGCCCGTCAAACCACTCGATGGTGGCGACCAAACACGATACGTACCCCAGAGGACTCGAACCACAATAGCTATCCCCCAACCATCTCAATTATACACAACTCATAATCATGTTCAGCAATGAGATGACGCGATGAGATGTTCATTCCTATGATGTAAGGTTTCACTAATCCAGGGTTGGATCTCTGGGTAATAGGATTTTGGTGCGAGATGCCACGGAAGTTCAAGGGTCAGAAGTTTGCTATCTAACTCTGTTTTGGCTTCAAAAATTTTCTTTCCCCTACCAAAGTCTTCTAGCTTACTCATGGAACTTCCTTGATAAGTGTAAATATATCTACCAGAAATTTTCTACTGCACTGTTGGGGGTCGGCTACATGGTACTGTCGGGAATGCATCCTATGGGTTTCAGTTCGTAACTAGGTGCATCATCTGAATTTCCCTTACTATGATAGACTCATCCTAAGGTTGCAAATGGTAGTCATACACGAGGTTTGTATTTAGGAACTAATTAGAGATTCTGGGTGAAGTTTCAAGATATAAACGCTGCGTCATAGGTGGATAGGTTAGTTCTGTCCTGCGTATGTATTTGACGAAACTAAGCCTTAAAGTCATCCTAAAAATATGATAAGAATTACAAAAATTCTATATTCAAGTTCTATGTAGAGTTCTATCAGCTCTGGGAAAGAATTGGAATTTTTACATAGGTAGATTTCTGCAGAGAAAATAAACAAGGTGGGTAGTGCAGTGCTGTGGTAGTTTATCAGGTGCAAACATTCGAATTTTATCCTCTTAGGTCACTGGTCCAAAAATTCTCAGAAAATTCCCAAGGTTTCCTCACTAGGTTACTATGTTACTGACCAAAAATGATTATTTTATTACTTATGGTTTGGGCTATACAAAAATATTAGGTAGGTGACCTACAGATTCCAGATTCTGAACATAGCTTAAAGTGTGGATTATTTGATCATGATAAGTTCATCTAAAAATTCCAAAGAAATTCATGAAGCTTACTGGAGAAGTCTACGAGCTACTGGTAAAAGATTAGAATTTTATCACCTATGGTTTCACTTACACAAAAATATGAAGTATGTCATTTACGGATTTCAGGACACGACCAGGTATTCTATTCGAATTTTTATTCAATGATGTATTGGTCTAAAAATTCCAGGTTAAGTCATGGTGCTACCCATGTGAGTCTACAATCTATTATCAAAATTACAGAACTACTATTGCAAATGAAATCACCAAATGCACCGAAATGGTGATACAGTTAGCCTAACATGCTATGATGCATTTCAATAAGATCCAAAGAAGAATCAAGAGAACACATACTACTCCTACAATCTGAACAAGAACCTCAAAAGAATTCGACAAGAACCAAATACGTCCCTGTGAGGGGATAATTAGGACCGTGAACTACCCGTTGAAATAAAAGAAAGATCGAAGATCCAAATAAACCAACAATCATAAGGCCATAGTAGGTATCTAAACAATTTTGTAGCGAGCGTCTCTCATCTGGGAGTACCCTTTAACGATTTATTTGGTGCATTCTTCATGGTTACGTATTTTATTTTTCAGAAGACTAGCATCTGAAATTTTTAGGACTGCCAGACAGCAGCCAATTCGTGAATTTTTAGAGGGGGCTACAGAAAAGATGAAATTTTGAAAATTTCTGTGATGCTGCCTGATGTAGTTGGTAACCTTCAGAAAAATTGGCAAGGTAAGATAAGAAGTAGAACTCTCTGTAGAAAATCTTGAACAGCTGCTGGTCCAGAATTCCAGAACACGGGTCTTCGCATAATTGAGCTTGAAACTTGAATTGTAGGCTTCCAAAATTTGTAGAAATTTTAGAGTAGGTTCAGAGGATAGTAAAGCACCATTTAGTTCACTGGTTTACAAAATTTTACATTGTTTTTAGTAAAGTGAGAGTAATTTCCTTACACTCGACATACCGGCTTCTTTTATCGAACTAATATTTGAATGAGGGAAGCATAGACTTGATTTTACAAATGATAATCACAGCAAGGTGATGAGTTAAAATGAGACTAAGATGAGGATGAATACTAGAAAGGGATGAGAAGCAAAAAGGATCACACATCCTAATGGTTTTCCGAAAATAGTTCGTTTGAATCTTTCACAAATATTTTTGCAATCACCAAGCTAAGCTCTAGCCTATAGTCAGTACTGCTCTGATACCAACCGCTGTGGGCACCCCGGAAGTGCATTATGAAGAGTAACTATTACGGCAACGCGAACTATCTAGATGGATGGGGTTTCGAATAAAACCCGAATAAATGCGGTAACCATCCATCCTCATCGCAGACTTGCCATAATCTTTACCCACTCACAATACAAATCCAAAATGCCGAGAAGTGTACAAAAGAGATAATCATAAGGATAGCTTGCCAGTCCTCCCCGTCATACGCCCGTCAAACCACTCGATGGTGGCGACCAAACACGATACATACCCCAGAGGACTCGAACCACAATAGCTATCCCCCAACCATCTCAATTATACACAACTCATACTCATGTTCAGCTAGTCCCCAGGAAAGCGACTAGCCACACACTTTCATCGCAAGCAATTGATAAACATCACAAGTACTCTAAAAATGGATAGACGAGCAGCAGAGTTACAATTATTACCTAGAGGATTCACACCCTAATTCATCACAAAGTGACACAAAAGATTTGCAGCGGAATATAAACACAAAAGACAAGAACCAGTGGTGCCAAATCCATGCACAGGGCAACCGACTGGGGATAGAGCTCAACTTCAACTACACATTATCCTCTCCACCCTCGGCGGGATAATAGTAGATCACACCATCATCGTCGTTATCCTCACCTGAAAAGATGCAACGTGAGTACGAATGGTACTCCGCAAGACTTACACAATAATAATAGTACAAAGGAAGCATGCTGGTTTCTACATCAAGGAAGAAGGCTATATTGATTTGATTTTGCACAAAGCTGATTTTATTGAGCAAGTAATACTTGAAACTATAAGCATTTTGTGAAATTACTCCATCTGAAATTTTAAGACAGCAAGTATATGGTTCTGAAAATGGAACATAAATGAGCATAAACCATGCTTTAAGCATCATCCAGGGGCCACCCTTGCCCAAACAATTGTGCTACACTAGCACACCATTTTTCATGACTAAAGCCAAGTCATATTTAACATTAAAAATCCCTTATATAAACCCATCCATCCATGACTATCCTAAGTCATGGTATAATCACATAACCCAAATTGGATGCTAACATGAATAACTAACACATCAAGCGTTCGTCCTGTGACCGTGGACACGGCTATTCGAATAGTTCTTACTCTGATCAGAGGTGTACATCTTTACCCACACGATGTGATAGAAGCCAAACGGCTACACTCTAGTTTGATTTGTACCGGCCAAGTACCCACACTCTACACATTGAGTGCGGACTAGAGGTCACAACAAAACCTTTCGCACGCTTAGCCCGACCTCGAGCCCACCTTAACCACGTCTGGGCCCCCGACGACTTAGCCCCACACACAGGGTGACTAAGGCGGGCTCACCGTCGTGGGAGGCACCTCCGGCCAATCCAGGCGCGCTCGAGGTCCTCCAACGGAAATCCATCCTCACGACTGACGGACGGGCGTAGATGGCCACAGCCTCCTGTGCTACTGAGTTAAGCCGTCCCACTCCCGGCGTGTGGAAGTATGTAGGGTGCTTGAATAGACGTCAACATGTTCGGTCCTTAACGACCCAGACGGAGCTACGTGCATCGGGGAAACACCATCCCTTCATCGCCCTATCATCCGTCCAAGTCAACATATTTTCAATTATTATTCAGAGGTTATTCTTGTCAGATTTTAACCCATCCATTCGTATTAAACTAGTTTTATACCGATAGCTCCATCTATCGGATTTTTCTAAGTCTAGAAATAAGCATGGCTAAGCATTCGGTAAAATAAAAGTATCCCAAAGTCCTTAACTAGTGGTGATGAGGTATAAACATGAGATCAATAACCGAGGAATGGAAATGCATACAATTGGGTAATATTGACTCTACCCATTTTCCCATTTTAAATAGACTGAAGCATGCATATAGATATTGTTTTCACAAACAAATCAATTTATTGAAAACATAGGTTCAATATGCTTAGACGCTTGCCTTGCTGCAGCGATGAGTCACACTCCAGCTTTGGGTTAATCTCCACGTACTCCGTATCCTCAGAATCTATCGATAAGAAGCAATATGCAAATAAGAAGCAATTAAACATGTCTATGTAACCTGATCAATTAATTATGAGATAAATACAGTAGGTATGGCATGTCCTAACAAGATTTTAGGAGAAAGGATCAAGTCATTTGCATCCCTGGATTGGGAGATACAAAAATGACAAGGTGGAAGGGCTGAAAACGGCAAAAGCCGAAACTATAGGAAAACGCTAAGTGGAAAATATGTGCTTGCCTTCTCTGGTAGGATTTTATGAGTGTGAGCATTTTTATGTGAAAATACGTATCTTCCTAGATCCGACAAAAGTTGGTTCACTGAAATTCGATTTAAAAATGATTTAGATATGAATTTTTCAAGTTTAACAAAAAGAAAGGTTAGAAAATTACATAGGCCTATTTTGGGAGGTATTTTTATCAAATACAAATTTTCCACAGCAAGGTTACAATTTTCTGAGTTAAAGAAAAGTGGTTTTACATTTTTAGCAATTGGGATGAATTTTCTAGAAATTTATAAACTTATTCGTTAATGAAAGGCATATAAAGAATATTTCCATTTTTAGAGAAAAGTACTACACAGAAGTTCTCACATTTTATTTTACAACATTGAAGAGCACAATTTTATGAATCCACAGAAATTTGGTTTTCCTCAAAAGGAGTTACAGTGAATTTTATAGAAATATTTCAATCTCCTAGGCACCAAATAAGTTACTATTGCTTCTTTAATTTCTAGAGGTATTTTCTGTATAGAAGCTGTCATATTTTATTTTACAATATTAAAGTTCACAGATTTACAGAATTATAAAATTGGTTTCATTCAAAAATGAGTTAAAGTGACAAAGATATAGATTTACAAAGTTGGGCTATTTTTCTGTTGGAAAAATATTTCAGTTTAACATTTTTCTTCTTTTCTTATTTCCCTTACAGCCTGGGCCCGCAGGCCAGTGAGACAAAGTGCGCGAGAGCAGGGCGCAGGCACAAGAGCGCAACGCGGGACAAAGGAAGTGGACCGTCCGTTCTGGGAGTGTATGGTCCGGCCTGGCGAACAGAGGAGGGCGCAGGCAGACAGAGCTGGCGAGCTCCTCGGCGGCGGCGACGGCGAACGGCGGCTCGGCTGTGGTCGGGCCCAAAACAGAAAAGGTAGGGGAGTTCACGGTGGAGCTAATGGTGGTCTTCTTGACACCTCGGGTGACCAGAATCCTGCCGGTGGCGAAGATATGCGGCGGATGTTCTTGGGACACTGAGGCAAATCGCCTTACGGGCTTAAACCGGTCCAGCCAGTGCATGCATAAGCATCTAAGGAGTACTGGAAAGCTCACCGAAGGTCACGCCGGTTTTGGCGAAGCTGGAACAGCAACGGCGACGACGAAAGAGGTCCAGCGGCGGCGAACTCCTTCGGTTTCACATTGGCGGCCTTCTCTCGGGGTTCTGCAGACGGGGTGAGGTGTCTAACAGGTTAGAGACTTCCTAGGGATGGCTCCTGTGCAATGAATGGAACTGAGGACTACCAGAGAGAAAGAAATCGACGGCGGCGGCAGTTGGCCGGACTTGGGGAAGATGACCTCGATCTCGCGCTTCACTACATCCTTTCCTGATTCCTTCTGCCGGTGGTCTTCTGAAAGTGAGGCGATGAGGTTGGCGCAAGGGCTCGGTCGGTGGTGTACTGTATCGGCCGGAACGACCGTGATGTCCTGGCGGCGGCGCTGCAGAGCAGAGAGCGAAACACGGCGGCCTCGACCGGCGGTCCTAGGGCAGCCAAAAACAAAAATGGAACGGTCAGAAGGTATAGATCATGTTCCCGAAGCTTAGAAAGGGTGGAGCTCACCGGAGCAACCTCGAGCTCAACCGAACACCTTCGGCAGAGGGAAGAATAAGCTTGACGGCGGTGATCTTTGGGGATTCTGTGGATTTCTCCGGTGGGAGCGTGAAGAGGAAGGGTGAGAGGTTCTACTGGCGGAGTTTGAGTCGAAATGGTCGATGCTCCATGGAGGAGCTCATCTAGGTCACTCTGTGTGTGCTGTGGGAGAGGAGAACAAGAGGAAGACACGTCTGCCATGCAATGCTGAGTCGTCTCCACTGCTACAGTGTTCAGGGTGGGTCCCACATGTAAGACAACACTTTTCTACACACTTGTGGCTAGCTTCACTCTATGACTTGTGGGTCCAGGAAGTGAATTCCTAGGGAAGAGAGAGGAGTAAGGGTAGGAATGTTGGTGAAACACACTGTCACATGCTATGGTGAGGCTGACAAGTGGGCCAGGTCTTGTGGGTCCCACTGGTCAGTGACTTGAGAGAGGAGAAATCTCCAGAGACTAAGTGTTGTGAGCTGTATGGACAGCTGTCTTGCATCTGTGATTTCAGCAGGTTAATAAGGGATATAAATTATGGGAAAAAATACTGGAGGTAGAGAAAGATGTGTGTAACCTGCTGACCAAAATTCGTGGTTAGAAGAGGTCTAGTTCATCTCTGGTGAAAAAGCAAAGTAGGCACACTGATCCAGTTTTGCTGCAGTTTCACTTGTTTCTCCAGTGCCTTGATCTTATCATTTTATGTGTTTTCTTTGGGAGATAAATTAATCCAAAATTCTTGATGATAGGGTTCATGTTGGCACACACTTTGGCAAAAGGGCTCTGTCTAATTAGTCTTCATTTCATTTGGTGAATTTCAGAAGTGAACCAATTTATTTCAGCTAGCTTCCTAGCTTTGCTGAGTTGAGGGACTTGGTTGAAGTATTTATTGAAGGGATAAAATTATGTAAAATTTACAGGGGCTTACTCACATCACCTGACATGTTTAGGAATTTTTGTAGGATTTTTAGATATATAGAACTTGGGAAGTGACAACTAGCACAAAGCAAAGGATTAGCTAGGGCTTAACACTAATTACCTAAATTTTAGATTTAGGGCTGTGACATTCAGCGTCGGTAATCGCAATCAGCCAGAGGAATCCTTGTCTGCAAGCCTTTCCGACTTATGTTCTGGATGCAGCATGGTTGCCACAGATGCCCGAGTGGATAGATTGCAGGATTTGCTTGCCCTTCTCAGGTGTGATGTAGTGCATGAAAACTCCGGATGCGTTTTGACAATATAGGTCTTCTCTGACTATGATAAAGCTTTTGCTCCATCGCTTGACTTACCTAGATTCATTGCGATCTTTAGGAAGTTCGTCTTCCAGTCGGAATCGAATGATTGGGGTCTTCTAGTCTTGAATAATTGTGAGCACCTCCGTAGGTTCCGAGTTTGGTGCTACCTCCGACTGAAAGCTCTAGTAGTGGCTTGTTTCCCTATTTTGGCCAATTAGGTACCCGAACGCTGCGCTACCATGGATTCGGCTGGCGACCCTCTTTGGGCATACCCAACCTGGCAAAATTGTAGCCGAATAAGGTACCTGAACTTCGCATTAGCATAGGATTTAGCTGGTGACCCTCATAGGGCGTACCCTACCCAACAGAGTCATGACCAAATAAGGTACCCTAACCTCGCATTAGCATAGGATTCGGCTGGTGACCCTCATGGGGCGTATCGTACCCAGCAGTGTGGTACCCAAGCCCTGACTAGTACCGGAGGTCAGTTATTAGCCCCCATGGGGCCTACCAAGGTAAGGTGACATCCGTGTCCCGACTAGCACGAGTACTCAGTTAGTAGCCCTCATGGAGCATTCTGAGTGATTCTTGAAGCGTCGCACTCCAAGTGTATCATGGCAGACTGGTCTAGCCCCTGAGCCTAGGAGATAGGCTCATAGCCATGAATTCTTGTTACGCGTATCTAGAACTAGGCCCTGCATTATAAACATATCAGATGAGTAGCATCTGATGTATAAAACAATCACTCGAAGAACATTTATGTATTTTACAATATACATAAATATGTGTTCCTCCTCTAATTGATATTAATTTTCCCAAGTAGTTGACCCCTTATGTTTAAACACACGTTTTGGGTGACTGGACTTTGCCTTTCATGGAGCAAAACTTCACAGATCAGAATTTATGCTACTCGAGTACTTTTGTAATCATTAAGAGCAAAAACAGAAAATGCACAGTATGTACACCTATTAGGTGTAAGCGGTTGCGGTATTGGCAAGGCCGAGTGAGGAATGAACGATCTCATCCCCCTAGATCCAATCCTGACTGGCGCTAAGCCGTATCCGAGTCAAACCATAGGGAAGTGAGTTGCCTCCAGGCCCATTTAGATAAGAATATCATATAAAGTAGAAAATATTTATCAGAAAATGACTTAGCTATTCGGTATTGCACAAGTTGGGAGTGGGGATGCCATCCTTGCATATGAGCCTTTAAGCCCCCGAGCATGTCACTTGTCGTTTTGATAATCTGCGGTTCAAGGAGGTCGAGGATGGTTGTGATCGATTGCCACAATGAAGTCCCCAGATTTCCGCTTGTGGTTCCTAGGCTTGGATAGGGCCGCGTCGTCCGTCTCCCGTCGCTCCTTTTGTCAGGGCTTGTCATCAAGAGCCTCTGCCACTGCGTCGACTAAATCAACATATTTATTGGGCATCTTGAAGAGAACTTTGACGGAGTTGGGTGGCTTCCAAGTGAACTTGGTGATGAACACACGTCTTTGACTCCCTTGCAGAAGGCGGCGATGATGACCTCGTCCTTGATTTTAGGTATTGAGTTTCTTTACTCAGAAAAACGCTTGATGAAATCACGAAGGGACTCGTTCTTCCTCTGGTGGCACTGATATAGATCATACTCAGAAGATGTCCTCTCGTACGTTCCCTGGAAGTTCACGATGAAACGTTCACGGAGTTTCCCTCAGGAGCCAATTAACCGCCTGGCAAGCCCTGTCAGCCATGTCCTTGCCAAGTCAGCCAAGGCGACTGGTAGGTAGTTAGCCATGACCTTGTGATTGCCTCTAGCTACACGGATTGCCAAGGTGTAAACTATGAGCCAGGACTTCGGGTTAGTCTTCCCATCGTACTTCTCTATTCCAGTCGGCTTGAAGCCAGATGGCCAGTCGACTTGTTGTAGTTCGTGGGTGAACGCTGGTACTCCTTCATCTAGGTGAGGGCTCTGACTCCAACAACAGCGATGAAATCACTCGTGGTGGAGGCCAAAGTGCTCACGCTCATCTTCTAGTCGGCGGTGCTCATTCGCCTTGTGTTCTCTGCGTCTAACGTTAATATCGTGGCGTAGATCCCGCCGTAGTCGTCCTCGGGCATCCTAGTTATCACGACGCTCATCATGATGATGTTGCTATCGATCGTTACTCGGACTGCTGAGTGACGTATGTCGTGACTCCAAGTGATGCTGACTAGAGCTAGCTGCTCAGTGCCGTGTTGAAGCAGATGAAACTGCCATGTCTGAAGCCATCTTGTTTGACGCTATGAAAGTGTCTCCAGATTGTTGTCGCTGCTAACAAGCCACAGCAGTGATCATTGCTTTGATCCTCACAATTGTCGAGGTGGCCTGGTGGTCTGGCCTGAATTGCAAGGTATCAAGTAATGTGGCAGTAGACATGACGTTCTGTTGTGGGGTCACGAAGACGTCATGGTCACCTACTCGGGTTTGGAGAATCTCCTGTTGAGCGGTCCGCCTAGCCTTGCACAAGTTGTCATTATGAGCATCGTGCTCGGCTTGCAAATGTCGTGCGTCTTCCTCTTGTTGCTCACGCAGTCAGCGAGCCTCCTCCTCTTGTTGATCACGTTCTCGGCGTGCATCTTGAGTGGGAGTTGAGCCCTTGGATGCCAGGAAGACTTCTCATGCTGGAGAAAAGCTTGCTAAGCTGTTGTCCAACTGTGAGTCGAAATCAGAGTAGTTTAGGGCTATGATGATGACCCCAACCTCCCTGGACCCAATCTCGAGCGGCTCTGGGCCATGTCCAAGTCGAACTCCAGAGGGTTGAGTCTGCTGCATCAGATTGGAATTGAAGATTGTTGCGGCATTGTCGGGTCCGAGTGGGAAATTGACGATCTCGTCTTCCCGGGACCCAATCTCGATCGACTCGGAGACAAATCTGAGTCGAATATCCGGAAAGAGAGTTATCCCAGAACTCATAGATCTTGGGTGTTGCCAAAGCAGGATGTTGAAAACTGCTACGGCATTGTGTAGGCCAACTGGCGCTGAGTTGGCTTGGTCCCTCGCCGATCGGGTTGAAACCGAATCGGACAAGGTGAGGTCGCCAAATTTGTCGGCGATGAAGTCGAGGCTCCCAGAAGCTGATTGTCTGCCTAGGGAAGAACTTGACACCGTCGACTTCGGTAATTGGATCCATCAGGCTTGATGAAGATGATCTCGACGAAGCCCCTACATGGCGCGCCAACTGTCGATGTTTTGTATCGGCAATAATTATATAGGGGCATTCGTTGGACCTAAACTCGATGGATTCGAATGGACACATGAGATTTATACTGGTTCAAGCCCTCAGTGTGAGGTAATACCCTACTTCCAGTTGTGGTGTATTGCTTTCACGGTATGTGGAATCATCTCTGGCGAGATTGTGATATGCCCCTGGGGGCTCCCTACCCCTCCTTATATACTGTAGGGATGAGGGTTACAGGGTAGGAAACCTAGTCGGATGCGACCAAGGGCTTTGCTTATCAGTACATAGAGTGTCCGGCTAGGACTATATCCCTTTCCTTGTCATACAAGGTAATATGAAGCCGAGTCCTACTCTATCTCCAATTGTAGGACCGGCCTACCCTGTGTCCGAGTCGCTGTAATTGCCCTCCATGAGGTACCCAGGGCCCATGGCCTCCACACCGAGTGCATTGCTCCTGAGTACCCATTGTCCGAGTACCTCTTCTCCATTTCCCGCTTCATGTCCGCTGGCAATGAGCCTATGAAGTGCTTCATAGAAAAGTTGAATAGTGTACACCAAATAGGCGCACCTATTAAGTGTAGCCCCCGACTTTGTGCTTAATAAAGCATGTAAGCCAAGTACCACTTCATGGATTTTGACCCAATATGTGGTTAGGTGTACTTGAGAGATACCTGCATCTTCAATTTTAATGGAGACCAACCATTGATCCATATAAGGATATATCCTCAATATCTATTTAATAATTAAGATATCTGAACACATATGTCCAGCAATTAGGCTTAACGTGAAGCATATCTGATTATTTTAATCGGTTCCTATAAAACAGCACCCGTACTGTGATTTTAATACAGACAACCGCTGGCCCAATAGGACAAGCTATTTAGGAACTCATATCCTACGGCCCATTACTGAGCAGGCCAGCCCAAGCCAACCACCCTGCGCAGGCCTATAAATCCTGGGGAGAGAGAAATGATTCCCCTTTCTCCACCAAATCACCAAACCACTTTAGCTTCAAAAAATCATGCCCAAACCTCACGCTCTCCACTTCCACCTAGGGTTTCCGATTGCTAGAGCTCCCCTCCACAGATCGACAAGGCCTTCCATTCCAACCTCGATCCCCATCTTCTAGAAGCTTTTGCCCCTTGCTCCGGACTCCGAAGATGCCAAGGGCTCCGTTCAACGTCCCCAACATGCCATCCGGATCATGGCCAACATCGACCACATGCTCCTTAAAGCTAGCATACCTAGAGAAGAAGAAATGCCTCAAGCCAAAGGAGCTCATCAACTAGTGTCCGGCCATTGGTGAGTCAATCCCTTCTCCAATCCCCACGAGATTGTCGTATTCGCCTCTTTTTTCAATAGGGGCTTCGCACTTCCGTCATCACAGGAAAACCTCCTATGGTTTTGGATAGCTAGACGGCTCTCCCTTTAGATGCGAATAGGGTTCAGGTGCTGTTGCTGCTGGAGAGAATTGAAGCCCTGAAGGACAAGGGGTTGACAGGGCCATGGGTGGCATGGACTTTCCAAAATTGGCCTATACAGCCCCTGAAGGTCAGGATCCATGTTGGCTATGATTACCAGGGAAAGCAAGACCCTCACTCGGGAATGCTCTGATTTAGTCGACAAGGACGTCGTCACCGACACCCTACTCGACTACTTCGTTAACGGAGTAGTCGAGACTTTGGACGCTGAGAGGGCTCTCAAGCCCTACTGCCAAAGTAGGCCCGGCCGATGGTAATATCCTGTCTCTTGATTATCTTGACGTTTCTCTATGATGGTGGTTATGAACCCAGTCCAACTGAGTTTGCCTTTATACATTATGCTTGCAGGAATTTGTTGAATTCTCATTGAACCCTCCCAGCCAATCAGCTAGGGAGTCTAGGAAATGGCCAGCCAGCTGATCAGCTATCCAACCAAGCCCCAAGGGGGCTGGGAAGCAACCTATGGTGGACCAGGCCAAGAAGAAAGACACGCCGAGTATGGCATCAGGTCGTCCCAAGATCAAGGATCCTAGCAACGCAGCCCCAGCACCAACCAACCCCAGGACCACACCGCCGACTGCTCCACCAGCCTAGTCAGCTGCACCTAGTGTGGCACCGACTGGCCTGGGCTCCACACCTCCTCGAGTAGGCCTTCGTGCCCATTGCCGACCACCTCCACCCCTAGCACACAAGGGTGGAGATTTAAGACTTCCAAGAGGTATGAACTCTTCAATCTTCAGAAAACCTTAAGATGTGTTGCAATGTCTTGATTGTAATGTGATCATGCAGGAAGCCAAGTGACGCTGATCCCAAGGTGACAGCGCCACCGACCCCCAGTGCTGTCCCCATCCTGACTGAGGCTGAGCTTGTAGAGCCTCAGCCTGAGCCGAGTGCCGCTCCGGCCCCCGAGGTCGAGATGGCACTCTCGGCTGGGCCACAAACTTCCCAGTTGGGATAGTGCAAGCGTAGCTAAAGCCCAAGTTGCTGAGTCAACCGAAGAGCCAATGCCCTCGAAGGCCCAAGGCCCAGAACTCCTTCTCCTCCTATGTCCTCGTCATTATAAGAGAACGACCTCCCCAGGCTCGAGGCCCCTCCACCCAACTCCCTTAGCTTTTCTATTGGGTTAACCTAGATGGGAGCGACGATATGTTTGAGATGAACGAGGAGGCCACCAAGAAAGAGAGGATAAAGCTAATGGAGGCCACAATCAAGGCTTTGAGGCAGGTCCAGGTATGTAACTTGGCCGACTCTACTTTCCACTTCAGGCTAGTTGTCTAATCTTGTAACTGTCTTGCTTTTGCAGAGAATTGTCGAGAGATCTGAGAAGATGAGTCTGGTTGTCACCCAACTTGCTCCCTAGATCACTCAATTTTCCCAACTCCAGGCTGCGAAGGATGAGCTTGAGTAGACCAGCAAGGAGAGGGAGGCCTGGCTAAAAGACTCGGTCAACAAGCTGTGGGACGAGCAGTGGGAGAAGATAGGGACCATTAGAGGTAAGTCTCCCTTCTGCCCAAGTAGCTCCAGGCGTCCTCTCTATGTTTCTAACCTTCAATCTTGATTGGCTATAGCTCATGAGACAAATCTACATAACTAATCCCTGGAAATTGAATGCCTGAAGAAGGAGTTGAAAGAGCTCGAGAAGGCGATATCCAAGGTCGACACTAAATATGCGAGTAAGTTATATATCTGCTCTTGAACTCTGTCCGACTGGATGTCCAAACTCGCTTATGTCTTTCTTTTGCATGGGCAGCCTTCAAGATCAATGTGCAGACTCAGTTCAGCGTGTTTGCCAAAGAAATCAAAGTAATAAAGGATTTGTGGAATGCCATAGTGAACTCGGCGAAGACTTTATTAGATATTATGCAGCTAGGCCAAGCTGGGTCCAGTATGAATTCTCCTTCCTAGGTGGTTCAACGTCTTCAAGATGCTCCGACTATCTTGAAGGAATTTGCCACATAGCATGCCACCGTGGGCATCTTTCAAGCCTTGGCCACAATGAAGTCTCTCTACTCCTGGGTAGATATTGAGGCGATTGGCAAAGGATTTGCTGAGGGCACCATGCTGGAAGAATGATTAGAGCTCATAAACCAGGCTAGGCCGACTGCTTGGGCAATAGCTGAGGATCTGCCATTGTGAAAAAAAACTCTTCTTAAGTAGTCGGTGTATGGGAAGGACAGAAACAACTTGCATGTATTGTGAATATTTTTGTCTGTTGTGAAATCTTGCTGAGTGCATGTTCTATCATAGCCATCATTAGTCTTACCCGACTAGCTAATCTATGCCGAGCGTTAAGGACCAACTTTAAAAAGCGTTTATCCCATAAGACTATACTCGGCCAGAATTAGCATAATCGTTATAAAACTTAATGACTTAGATAAAACAGACTCAAACTTTAGTAATAACCAAAGATAATAACAAAGGATGTGTTATCATCATGTAGCCCCCGACTCACTACTCAGTTGAAACAATTGGCGTAGTGAGTCAGAGTAAAAAATTTTATTTATATATAAAAATTGAGTACAATGCTCAGGTATAGAAAAGACGTAGCTATTCTATATTCCATGAGTTGTTGATTAGGACACTGTCTTCTGTCATCAGTCGGTAAGCACCCGGACGTTTCACCTCAGCGATAATGAACGGCCCCTCCCACAAGGGAGATAATTTGTGCCTGTCTTTGGTGGTCTAGATTTTTCTCAAAACGAGATCTCCCACCAAAAAGGCACGGTCACAAACATTACAACTGTGATAATGACGTAGGCCTTGAAGATATTTCACTGACTGCATAGTTGCGATGTCCCTTGCTTCTTCCAACTGATGAAGCTCGACCAGTTGGTCTTCATTTGACTTGTCTTCTGAGTGGGCCCGAACTCATGGAGAGCCGAACTCCAACTCGGTTGGTAACACGGCCTCAACACCATAGACTAGGAAGAAAGGGAATTGCCCTGTTGGCCCACTGACCGTGGTTCGTAAAGACCATAGAATGGATGGGAGTTCTTGCACCCACCGCCCTGCATATGATGGTAGCCGGTCGAATACCCTAGCCTTGATACCTTGTAAGACCATGCTGTTTGCACACTTGACCTACCCATTGCTCCGTGGGTGAGCCACTCAGGCATAACAGATCCCTAAGTTGTGATAGAAATCTAGAAAGATGTCTCCAGTGAACTGAGTGCTGTTGTCTGTTATAATGCGATTGGGAACTCCAAAGAAGTAAATAATACCCATGGTGAAGTCTTTTGCCCTGGCCGCTATGATGGTAGCAACGGGTTTTGCCTCAATCCACTTTGTGAACTTGTCCACTACGACAAATAAGTGTGTGAATGGTCCTGGCACTTTTTTGAATGGCCCGACCATATCAAGCCCCCAAACTGCAAAAGGACAAGATATTGGGATTGTCTATAACTCTTGAGCCGGTAGATGTGTTTGCCAAGAAAAAAATTGGCATCTGTCGCATGTTTGAACTATGTTCTTAGCATCGGTGACTGTAGTCAGCCAGAAGAACCTTGCCTGTAAGCCTTTCCGACTAACGTCCTTAATGCAGCATGGTTGCCACAGATGCCCGAGTGGATGGATTGCAGCATCTGCTTGCCCTGCTCAAGTGTGACGCAACGCATGAGGACTCCAGATGCGCTTTGACAATAAAGGTCTGCTTCGACTACTAGAAAACATTTGCTTCGACATTTGATTTGCTCGGCTTCGCTATGGTCTTCTAGGAGCTCATCGTCCAATAGGAATCGGATAAATGGTGTCCGCCAGTCTTGAGATATTATTAGCACTTCCCTTGGTTCCGAGGTAGGTTCAGCCCCCGATTGCTTAGGATCAGGCTTTTTCTTGACTAATGGCTCCAACAACTACTCAACAAAAACTCCAATCGGGAGCACTTCTCGCTTGGATCCCATGTTGACTAGTTCATCTGTAGCTTCATTGTATTGGCGCAAAATATGTGTGATTTCTAGCCCATCAAACTTATTCTCTAGCTTTTGCACTTCTTGACAGTATGCCACCATGTTGTCATCCAGTCATGTCCAGTCTTTCATAACTTGGTTTACCATGAGTTGGGAATCACCACAAACCACCAATCGTCGAATACCGAGTGATATGGCAATATGAAGCCTATGGATCAGTGCTTCGTACTCAGCGACATTGTGAGATGCTAGAAAATGTATTTGAAGGACATATTTGAGTTTTTCTCCAGTAGGTGACATCAAAACGACACTAGCTCTTGCTCCGCCGATCCGTAGAGAACCGTCAAAGTACATCATCTAGTATTCAAGCTTGTTTGCTGGTGTAGCCGTCTGAACTTCTATCCACTCGGCCACTCAGGCAAAACTACCCTGAGTGGGACCTGATCATTTAGCAAGCGGGTCCTTGGTGCTAGCTGAATTCGTGGTGGAAGACAAACCCTCTTCCTTGCAGTGGTGCGGATCTTGGCTCCTCCAAGGGGTGCTTCTCCTTTGGCCAATGCCAGCTCTCTCTTCAAGCGATCCACTTGGTTTTGCAACCTGTAGATCTTGGTGTGGTTCTCGTTCTCCCATTCATGAGCTGCGATCACCACATCCGCATGAGTGTTGTCCATAGCACTCAGCATCCTTACTAAGCATTGCACGGTTGCACTATTCTCTGCTTCCGGATTCTGGTAGCTGCTTTATTCATCATTGTGGGTTTTGGAGGGATGATATCGATATGCAGTGTTTCTCAAGCGAGCAGCGTAGCTGTGACGAAGTTCTCCAATGACCTCCAACGCCACTTCTTGACATGCGTGCTCGAAGTTCCTTCCTCCGGCTCCGAAGATCGTGGATGGAACTCCTTCTCGCTCACTTGAAATTGTCAGACGAACACGACACTTCTCTTCACAGGGGTTGTGGGTGACTTCTCTATACTCTGGGCTGGATTATACCCTATGGTGAAGGCCATGTCTCGTAATTCCTTGATAAATCCTCCAACTCCAAACAGATGCACTAGCTCACGGTTTGCCATCTATAGAGCATGCAAGGAAGATTATTGATTTCAACTATGTTAACAGAACAAGTTTGATTGAACTAAAGGGGAAAGAAAGGTAAGAAAGCTTCCAAAGGAAGTGAAAAGTGAAATTAAGTACCATAGAATGGAAAAGTCTTTTTTGAAGGAGAAAAATGTAAAATCATATGTTCCTAATCAGTACAGTAATGGATGTACAGTACTAATTACTAGAATGGTGAGAGAAATTTGCACAATTAAATAGATAGAGGGTTTACAAGATTTTTTTTAAAAAAAGATTTCAATTTTTCGAGAGAGGAAGTTAGCTAAATCAAAAGATTTTTTTCGTGTACTGTTAACTACCCTAATTAAAAGAGAAAGAGGAGAGGGCAGTTCTAATTTTAAAATTTTTTTCAGAGGGCTCTTAGGGGTACCAAGGGGCTTATCCTACGGTCATGGTGGCTCTGATACTAACTTGTCACACCTGGAATTTCCATCCAAAATTCAGGTGCTTTATTGTGTGTAAATCCTCGTCCAGGAATCAACCGAGGCACGCATGACAAAGTTGATAACAAAGTAATTGTTTACATAACGAATGTATTTATTACAGAGGTGAATGGCACCTCTCAAAATAATAAAGTCTAAGCAACAGAATAAACTACGAATGACGGTCGACTCCCACTCCACACGCACTTGACCAGGCTCCCGCTTAGTCCTCCAAGAAGTCCACCTCACTAAAGTACTCCTCTGATGATGATTGTTGATTGCAAGGTGAGTACATGAAATACTCCGCAAGCCACACAACAAATATGCAAGTGCACAGGTATCTATCGATATTTTGTATCGGCAATAATTATATAGGTCTATTCATCGGACTGAAACTCAATGGATTTGTAAGGACACATGAGATTTATACTGGTTCAGGCCCTCGGTATGAGGTAATACCCTACTTTCAGTTGTGGTGTATTGCTTTCGCGGTATTCGCTGGTGAGATTGTCGTATGCCCCAGGGGGCTCCCTTCCCCTCCTTATATACTGGAGGGATGAGGATTACAGGGTAGGAAACCCAGTCGGATACGACCAAGGGCTTTCCTTATCAGTACATAGAGTATCCAGCTAGGACTATATCCCTTTCCTTGTCATGCAAGGTAATATGAAGCCGAGTCCTACTCTATCTTCAATTGTAGGGGCCGGCCCACCCTCTGTCCGAGTGGCCGTAATTGCCTTCCTTGAGGTACCTGGGGCCCATGGCCTTCACATTAGCCCCCCGAGACCTTCATAGTCGAGTCACAGTTCAAGCCAAGTGCTCATCCTGCATGGTGAAGAAATCCCAGGTGCATTGCTCCCGAGTACTCATTGTCCGAGTGCTTCTTCTCCGGAGTCCTGCTTCATGTCAATTGGCAACGAGGCTATGAAGGGCTTCATGAAAAAATTGAATAATGTGCACCGAATATGCGCACCTATTAGGTGTAGCCCCTGCCTTTGTGCTTAATTGAGAAACAATTAAACATAAAGTCTAAGATCTTTAACCTTGAAGTCTTTCCCGAGTGATATGTTTCTCAGAAATTGGACTGTTCGGCTATATATTAGCTGGAAATTTTGCTCAAGGCAATTTGGCTAAGCATGTAAGCCAAGTATCACTATGGAGTAAATCCAATGTGTGATGAGGTATACTTGAGAGATACCTGCATCCCCAATTTTAATGGAGACCAACCATTGATCCGTATAAGGATATATCCTCAATATCTTAAAATAATCAAGATACCTGAATGTATACACCTGGCTATAGGCTTAGCATGAAGCGTATCTGATTATTTAATCGGTTGTTGTAAAATAGCACCTTCATCACAATTTTAACACGACCAACGGGTGACCCAATAGGGCTTGCTATTTAAGAACTCATATCTTTGGCCTACTACTAAATAAGCCGGCCCAAACCGACATACCCAGCGTAGCCCACAAAATTAGCATCCCTCGCATGTCTGAACAATGTCATTGGCGTCGGTAACCGCAGTTGGCCAAAGGAATCCTTGATATGGGCAACATAGCACCACTATCATTTTCTTTCCCTACAGTTGATCAAGGTACTCAAAATCAATTCCAAGGGCCAATAACGTGTGCCCGTGCTAAACAAATCAACCAACAGGTGAATTCGCTCCTGAGTAAGAATAGTATTACCTGTGAGAATCAATTGCTACCTAATGTCCACAATTTAATTGTTCTTAGGTACGAAGACATTGGAGAATCCCAAAAGGAGCAGCACCAAGTCATTAACCATGTAATAAATGCCAATGATGTCATTTCGGTTTCCAATGATCTGATGGGAGAAAAATGTGCATAGAAGATGTACTTGAGCTCTGATTGCAATGTTTAGCCACAGCCTGGAAAGCTTATCTCATAAGCTTTCCAATGGATCCGGGCCCATCCCTGAATTCAACCCAAGCGCTGAGTTATCAACGAATTAATGTGGCGACCAGAAACTGCCAAAAGCTTTATTTGCTTTAATTAGGGTGTTATGCAACATAACTGGCCTTGAGCCATGTAAAACGTCCAGTTTCCATCTCACCTATATATTAGGAGTATTCTCATCTGTTAGGGGACACATTTTTTGTTTTAAGAACCAAATACAATATGCTATATGCATTTTCTTGAGTAATCTAGCCACAGGCTGAATCATCTCTGAGATTGTGCATTCCTTCCATTGTTCTTGCAAGCTCTTTGTGATGGTAGTGAGGATTGTAATCCACTTGACTTGGTTGAGTGGACAACGTGAGGTTGGGTGAACTCCATGCTACAGGTTGTTGCACATGCAACAGTTGGCCACACAAGACTCGTCAGGTTTCACGAATATCTTCGATTCTACGCCGTGAAGGTTGGGCGCACCCTTGTATCAATCCTTGCCTGCAAGCCTTTTCGACTTACGTTCTAGATGCAGCATGGTTGCCACAGATGACCGAGTGGATAGATTGCAGGATTTGCTTGCCCTCCTCAGGTGTAATGCAGTGCATGAGAACTTCGGATGTGCGGTGACAATATAGGTCTTCTCCGACTATGATAAAGCTTTTGCTCCATCGCTTGACTTACTCAACTTCATTGCAATCTTTAGGAAGTTCATCTTCCAGTAGGAATCGAATGATTGGGGTCTTCCAGTCTTGAATAATGATGAGCACCTCCATAGATTCTGGGTTTGGTGCTACCTCTAATTGAAAGCTCCAATAGTGGCTTGTTTCCCTGTTTTAGCCAAATAGGTACCCGAACGCTGCGCTTGCACAGGATTTGGATAGTGACCGTCTTGGGACATGCCCAACCTAGCAAAATTGTAGCCGAATAAAGTACCCGAACCTCGCATTAGCATAAGATTCGGCTGGCGACCCTCATGTGGCGTACCCTATCCAACAAAGTTGTGGCCAAATAAGGTACCCGAATCTAGCATTAGCATAGGATTCGGCTGGCGACCCTCATGGGGTGTACCCTACCCAACAGTGTGGTACCCGAGCCCCGGTTGGTGCCGGAGGTCGGTTATTAGCCCCCATGGGGTGTACCAAGGTAAAGGTGACATCCGTGTCCCGACCAGTGCAAGTACTCGGTTAGTTGCCCTCATGGAGCATTCTGAGTGATTCTTGAAGCGTCGCACTCCAAGTGTATCATGGCAAACTGGTCCAGCCCCCGAGCGTAGGAGATAGGCTCTTAGCCATGAGTTCCTGTTACGCATATTTAGAACTGGCCCTGCATTATAAATATATCGGATGGGTAGCATATGATGAAGAAAACAATCACCTGAAGAACATTTACGTATTTTACAATAGATGTAAATATGTGTTCCTCCTCTTATTGATATTAATTTCCCCGAGTAGTTTACTCCTTATGTTTAAACACTCTGCCCGACTAGTCATAGCCCCCAGCATCAGGAGTCGGCTCATGGCTCTTTCCCAGACATGCATTTTGGGTGACTTGAGTTCGCCTTTCATGGAGCAAAGCTTCACGGATCGGAATTTATGCTACTCGAGTACTTTTGAAATCATTATGAGCAAAAATAGAAAATGCACAGTATGTCCACCTATTAGGTGTAAGCGGCTGTGGCATTAGCGAAGCCGAGTGAGGAATTGATGATCTCATCCCCCTAGATCCGATCCCGACTGGTGCTAAGCCATATCCAAGTCAAACCATAGGGAAGTGAGTTGCCTCCTGGCCCATTTAGATGAGAATATCATATAAAGGAGGAAATATGTATTAGAAAATGACTTAGCTGTTCGGTATTGCACAAGTTGGGAGTGGGGATGCCATCCTTGCATTTGAGCATTTGAGCCCCTGAGCATGTCACTTGTCGTTCTGGTAATCTTCAGTTCTAGGAGGTCGAGGACAGTTGCGATCAACTGCCACAATGAGGTCCTCAGATTTCCGCTTGTGGTTCCCAGGCTTCGATAGGGCCGCGTCGTCCGTCTCCCGTCACTCCTTCTGTCGAGGCTTGTCGTCAAGTGCCTCAGGCACTGTGTTGGCTAAATCGGCATATTTTTTGGCCATCTCGAAGTGAGCTTTGATGGAGTGGGTGGCTTTCGAGTGAACTTGGCAATGAACGCCGTGTCTCTGACTCCCTTGCGAAAGGTAGCAATGATGACCTCATCCTTGATTTTTGGTATTGAGTTTCTTTTCTTGAAAAAACGCTTGATAAAATCGTAGAGGGACTCGTTCTTCCTCTGGTGGCACTGATATAGATAATACTCGGAAGATGGCCTCTCATACATTCCCTGGAAGATCATGACGAAACGTTCACGGAGTTCGCCCCAGGAGTCAATTGACTGCCTAGGAAGCCCTGTTAGCCATGTCCTTGCCAAGTCAACTAGCAGGTAGTTAGCCATGGCCTTGTGATCGCCTTCGGCCGCACGGATTACCAATGTGTAAACTATGAGCCAGGACTCTAGGTTGGTCTTCCCATCATACTTCTCTATTCCAGTCGGCTTGAAGCCGGATGGCCAGTCGACTTGTTGGAGTTCGTGGGTGAACACCAGTACTCCTTCATTTGGGTGAGGGCTTTGACTCCGATTACGGTGATGAAATCGCTCGTGGTGGAGGCTGAAGCACTCATGCTCATTTTCTAGTCGGCGGCGCTCAACCTCCTCATGTTCTCGGTGTCGAGCGTTAATATCGTGGCAGAGATCCCGCCGTAGTCGTCCTCGGGCGTCCTAGTTATCGCGGCGGTCATCATGATGATGCCGCCCTTGATCGTTACTCGGACTACCGAGTGACGAATGTCGTGACTCTGAGTGATGCTAACCAGACCCAGCTGCTCGGTGCCATGCTGAAGCAGATGCAACCACCGTGTCTGAACACATCTTGTTTGACGGTATGAAAGTGTCTCCAGATTGTTGTCGCTACTAACAAGCCACAACGGTGATCATTGCTTTGATCCTCGCGATTGTCGGGGTGGCTTGGTGGTTGGGCCCGAACTGCAAGGTGTCTAACAGCGTGGCAGTGGCCACGACATTTTTTTGTGGGGTCGTGGTCGCCTACTTGGGTTTGGAGGATCTTTTGTTGAGCAGTCCGCACAGCCTTGCGCAAGTTGTCATTGCAAGCATCGCACTCAGTGTGCAGGCGTCGTGCGTCCTCCTCCTGTTGCTCACACAGTCGGCAAGCCTCCTGGTTGCGTAGTCGGCATGCACCTTGTGTTGGAGTTGATCCCTTTGAGGCCATGAAGACCTCGCATGGTGCAGAAAAGCTTCCCAAGCTACTGTCCGACTGGGAGTCAGATTCAAAGTAGTTTAGCGGTGTGATGATGACCCCAACCTCCATGAACCCGATCTCGACCAGCTCTGGGCCATATCTGAGTCGAGTTCCAGAGGATTGAGTCTGCTGCATCAGATTGGAATTGATGATTGTTGCGGCATTGTCGAGTCCGAGTGGGAAATTGATGATCTCGTCTACCCTGGACCCGATCTCGATCAGCTCGGAGCTGAATTCAAGTCGAATATTAGGAAATAGAGTTGTCCCAGAACTCGTAGATCTTGGGTGTTGCCAAAGTAGGATGTTAAAACTGCTGCAGCGTTGAGTAGGCCAACCGGCACTGAGTTGGCTTGGTCCCTGGCTGATCGGGTCAAGTCCGAGTCGGACAAGGTGAGGTCACCGAGTTTGTCGGTAATGAAGTCGAGGCTCCCGAAGCTGATTGTTTGCCCGGGGAAGAACTTGACGTCGTCGACTCCGGTGATTGGATTCATCAGGCTTGATGAAGATGATCTCAACGAAGCCCCTACCTGGTGTGCCAACTGTCAATGTTTTGTATCGGCAATAATTATATGGGGTTATTTGTCGGACCAAAACTCGATGGATTCGAAAGGACACATGAGATTTATATTGGTTTAGGCCCTCGGTGTGAGGTAATACCCTACTTCTAGTTGTGGTGTTTTACTTTCGTGGTATTCTCTGGTGAGATTGTCATATGCCCCAGAGGGCTCCCTACCCCTCCTTATATACTAGAAGGATAAGGATCGGATACGACCAAGGGCTTTTCTTATCAGTACATAGAGTATCCGGCTAGGACTATATCCCTTTCCTTGTCATGCAAGGTAATATGAAGCCGAGTCCTACTCTATCTTCAATTGTAGGGACTGGCCCACCCTCTATCCGAGTGGCCGTAATTGCCTTCCTTGAGGTACCTGGGGCCCATGGCCTCCACAGTATCCAAAGGATGGCATAATATGGCTCATGTTGCATAAATAACATTTAATAAAGAATTTAAGAGAGTAATAAAATATTAATCATTTAACAATATTAACCAACACTATACTGCTTACCATAACAGTATAGGCCCAACCACTCCAACCTAGAGTTAACCATATTCCACTATTCATTATTCAATTAAGATAGTGTGGTATTAATCACAGAAAACATTGCTAGGCCTGCCCATTAACTGCGGGCACGGCTATTTGAACAGTTTTACTCTGGCCAGAGGTGTACCAATTTACCCACAAGACATAACTCCACAACACATCACTGTGCACCTTGTTACCACCATGGTACCTCGGAAAGGAGTTGTGATAGGATCCTCCAAGTAACTCGCACAACAAGAGAGGCACCCGCTGGACCACCAGTCTCCGGTAGGGTTGATCACGTTCCTAGACAAGGAGACGATCCAATGCCCAAAACATGGACTTATTGATGCAGCCATGGTGGTCTTATTGACATAGCCACAACACATCATGGGGCCTCCGGTTGAACGTATCACACTTTAGTTCCCGCCATTACCCATTCTGGCTTGTGGTTAGCACGGGTATTGCTTCGCAACAAATAGTCCGCAAACCGGTCCTTAATTGTCATGAGCACCGCTAGCAATATTCACAATCCTGGTGCTCAAAACCCACCATTTAATCAAATTTTAGTGTACCATTAAGTTGTCCCCACACGACCACAGTCGTGAACTGAATAATGTAATCAAGGTTTAAGTTATAGCACACAAGTTATGCTACAGTTTGTAGGCATGGCTAAGCAGAAACCTAGAATTATTCTAGCTAACCAATAGTTAAAGCTAGCTAGTCCCATTACTCGCATAGGTACAAAGGCAGGTAATCAACTCAACAAGGCCATAATGAAGGATAAAGGTTTTCCTTCCAAATGACATTATGGAAATAAATGCATAGTTGAAGGAAAATGTAGCTTAAAATATAGGTACAACATGTTCAAAGGTGTTGAGGAATCGGTGTGGCTTGCCTTGCTGCTCTGCACATGCTTCCGAACTCTCCTCGAGAAATCTCGGCTCTTCCGAAACGTCGGCAGCTAAAGGCAATAAACAAAAATGAGCAAAATAGTACATAAGCACACATCAATAGTACAATATTATATTTTATTGGGTAGATCTTGATTTTTAATGAATTTTGCAAGTTGAATCACCCCAAACGGAGTTCAGATGAATTAGTTATGAATTTTAGAAGTTTAAACCCTTTTAAAGCCTATTTAAAAGAATTAAACTGATTTATGATGTCATTTATGATTTTTTAATTCCAGAAAAAGATTTATGTCATCAACACAGGAGAGAGAGCCGGCTAGCACCCGGGCCCCACCGGTCAGAGAGAGGAGAGGCTCAGGTCCACGGTAGACCTAGTCCACTGGGGTTCAGAAGGATCCAACGCCCTAGATTAAATCGGAGGAAGATCGGACGGTCCAGATTAGATCTTGGGGTTATGATAGCTGTGGATGGTCGAGATCTAATCAAAGATGAATCGGATGGCTGGGACTTAATCAAGGCGATCCGACATGTGGAGAACATGGGCCCCAGGTACCTCAAGGAAGGCAATTACGACCACTCAGATAGAGGGTGGGCCAGTCCCTACAATTGGAGATAGAGTAGGACTCGATTTTATATTATCTTGCATGACAAGGAAAGGGATATAGTCCTAGCCGGATGCTCTATGTACTGATAAGGAAGCCCTTGGTCGCATCCGACTAGGTTTCATATCTTGTAACCCTCATCTCTCCAGTATATAAGGAGAGGTAGGGAGCCCCTTGGGGCAGATGATTCCACATACCGTGAAAGCAATATACCACAACTAGAAGTAGGGTATTACCTCACACCGAGGGTCTCAACCAGTATAAATCTCATGTGTCCTTTCGAATCCATAGAGTTTAGGTCCGACGAATAGCCCCATATAATTATTGCCGATACAAAACATCGACAGTTGGCATGCCATGTAGGGGCTTCGTCGAGATCATCTTCATCAAGCCTGATTGATCCAATCACCAAAGTCGACGACGTCAAGTTCTTCCCTAGGCAAACAATCAGCGTCGGGAGCCTCGACTTTGTTGCCAACAAACTCGACGACCTCACCTTGTCCGACTCGGTTTCAACCCAATCGGCTAAGGACCAAGCCAACTCAGCGCTGGTTGGCCTACTCAACTCCGCAGCAATTTTCAACATCCTGCTTCGGCAACACCCAAAATCTACGAGTTCTAGGACAACTCTCTTTCCTGATATTCGACTCGGATTTGGCTCCGAGCCGATCGAGATCGGGTCTAGAGGAGATGAGATCGTCAATTTCCCACTCGGACTAGACAACGCCGCAACAATCTTCAATTCCAATCTGATGCGGTAGACACAATCCTCAGGAATTCGACTCGGATACAGCCTAGAGCCGCTTGAGATCGGGTCTAGGGAGGTTGGGGTCATCATCACACTGCTAAACTACTCCGAATCCAATTCCCAGTCGGACAGCAGCTCGGGAAGCTTTTCTCCACCACGCGAGGTCTTCATGGCATCAAAGGGATCAACTCCAACACAAGATGCACGCCGACTACGCGATCAACAGGAGGAGGAGGCTCGCCGACTGCGTGTGCAACAGGAGGAGGACGCGCGACGCCTGCAAACCGAGTGTGATACTTGCAATGACAACTTGCGCAAGGCTGGGCAGACTGCTCAACAAAAGATACTCCAAACCTGAGTAGGCTACCATGATGTCTTCGTGACCCCACAACAGAACACCGTGGCCGCTGCCACACTGGTAGACACCTTGCAGTTCGGGCCAGACCATCAGGCTACCCCAACTGTCACAAAAATCAAAGCAATGATAACCGCTGTAGCCTATCAACAGTAGCAGTGATCTAGAGATAAGTTTATACAGTCTAACAAAATAGCTTCGAGTGGTGCGACTTCATCCGCTTCTGCGCGACTCTGAGCAGCAACCTCTAGTCGGCACCACTCGAAGTCCCATCACACGTCACTTGGCCACCGCAATGATTGCCGACGGCAGTACCATCACAACAGCGGATGACCAGAATGCTCGGGGACGACTACGATGGGATCTCTGCCACGACATCAATGCTCGACACCGGGAGCACGAGGAAGATGAACATCACCGACTTGAAGATGAGCATGAACGCTTCGGCCTCCACCATGAGTAGTTCCATCGCCGCAGTCAGAGTCGGAGCCCTCACTTGGATGAAGGAGTTCCAGCGTTCACCCATGAGCTGCAACAAGTCGACTAGCCATTCGGTTTCAAGTCGACTGGTATAGAGAGGTACAACAGCAAGACCAACCCGAAGTCCTGGCTCACCGTGTATACTTTGGCGTTACGAGCGGCTGGAGGTGATCACAAGGCCATGGCTAACTACTTGCTAGTCGCCTTGGCTAACTTGGCAAGGACATGGCTGATAGGGCTTCCTAGGCGGTCAATTGGCTCTTGGGGGGAACTCCATGAACGTTTCGCCATGAACTTCCAGGGAACGTATGAGAGGCCATCTTCCGAGTACGATCTATATCAGTGCCACCAGAGGAAGAACGAGTCCCTCCGCGATTTCATCAAGCATTTTTCCAAGAAAAGAAACTCAATACCTAAAATCAAGGACAAGGTCATCATCGCCACCTTCCACAAGAGAGTCAGAGATGCGTTGTTCATCGCCAAGTTCACTCAAAAGCCGCCCAATTGCATCAAAGCTCTATTCGACATGGCCAACAAGTATGCCAATTGAGCCAACGCCGTCGCTGAAGCACTCGACGACAAGAAGGAGCCATGATAGAAGGTGCGACGGGAGATGGAAGACGCGGCCCCATCCAAGGCGGGGAACTGTGAGCACAAGATGGAGGACATCGTGGCAACAGTCGATCACAACCGTCCTCGACCTCCTAGAGGTGAAGATTATTAGAACGAGAAGTGACATGCTTGGGGCTCAAAAGCTCAAATGCAAGGATGGCATCCCGACTCCCAACTTGTGCAATACCGAACAACTAAGTCACTTTCTGATAAATATTTTCTCCTTTATATGATATTCTTATCTAAATGGGTCAGGAGGCAACTCACTTCCCTATGGTTTGTCTCGGATATGGCTTAGCACCAGTCCAGATCAGATTTATGGGGATGAGATCATCAATTCCTCACTCGGCCTCGCCAATGCTGTAGACGCTTACACCTAATAGGTGTATATACTATGCTTTTTCTGTTTTTGCTCTTAATGAATGCCAAAGTACTCGAGTAGCATAAATTCCGATCTGTGAAGCTTTGCTCCATGAAAGGCGCAGTCAAGTCACCCAAAACGTGTGTCTGGGAAAGAGCCATGAGCCGACTCCCGGCGTATGGGGGCTATGACTAGTCGGGCAAAGTGTTTAAACGTAAGGAGTCAACTACTCGGGAAAATTAATATCAATAAGAGAAGGAACACATATTTACATACATTGTAAAATACATAAATGTTCTTCAGGTGATTGTTTTCTTCATCAGATGCTACTCATCTGATATGTTTATAATGCAGGGCCAATTCCGGATACGCGTAATAGGAACTCATGGCTACGAGCCTATCTCCTACGCTTGGGGGTTAGACCAGTCTACCATGATACACTTGGAGTGCGACGCTTCAAGAATCACTCAGAATGCTCCATGAGGGCTACTGACCAAGTACTTGCGCCAACTGAGACACGGATGTCACCTTTACCTTGGTACGCTCCATAGGGGCTAATAATCGACCTCTGGCACCAATCGGGGCTCGGGTACCACATAGCTGGGTATGGTACACCCCATGAGGGTCGCCAGCCAAATCCTATGATAAGGCGAGGGTCAGGTACCTTATTTGGCTATGACTCTGTTGGGTAGGGTATACCCCATGAGGGTCGCCAGCCGAATTCTATGCTAATGCGAGGTTCGGGTACCTTATTCAGCTACAATTTTGGGTATGCCCCAAGAGGGTCTACTATAAATTTTAGTCTACTATAAATTTTGCATGATTTTATCACTTCAATAGCTAGCCCAATAAAATCTCCCAAATCAGCAAAACTAGAGAACTAGCCAAAATAAATTGCATAGTTCTTATTTTCACCAAATAAAAATTATAACTATTCAAGCAGTGCCTTTCAACCAAAATGTGTACCAAGATGTATCCTACAACTAGAAAATTTGGCTCAATTTAATTCTCAATGAAACTACATAAAATGATAAGAGCAAGGCAGTGGGAAATAATTGAACTGCAGAAAACTGTCACTATGCTTATTTCATCTTTTTGCCACATTAAAAATATAGGCAAATTTTGTTACAGGACATCGTGACTTTGCATTTTTAGCTGTAGGACACCGTGAAAACGAAACTTTGGGGGAAGACACTATTGAAAAGTGAAATTTGCCATAAGACACAGCCCTCATTATTTTAGTCTTTTTTGGCTCACGAGGGGAGAGAGAAGACGCCAAGCCAGATGAAGAGACCGAAATGCCCCTCCATCACACATATGGCTTGTGTGGGTGACGTGTGTTCCACCTCTTGGACTGGCACCGCTGCCTCGCTCACAAGTGCCGCCTCTTCTCACCGCACCGTCTCTTTCCCTCCTCGCACCGCTCTTTCCACAGAGGCTCCCGACCCCGCCTCCGACCCCACCTCCTCCTCCCGCGCCTCACTTGTCGTCTGCCATGGATGTCGCCACTCCAGGCATCGTCGCGCGCCTTATGGGCCTTGAGTTGTGGCTCGCCAGTCCGCCCCTAGCACGGAGGTCGCAGAAGCAGAGGAAGGTGGAAAGCACGAGGCCACCGCCGCGTGTCGAGGAGGCCGACAAGGTTTTGGTGTTGCCTTCAAGCCAACGTCCGCCGACGCTATCGCCCGCGCCACAGAACCACCACGGCGCCGACCTACCGACAAGGTGGAGCCATCTCGTGCATGCCATGGCAACCAAGCTATTGGATCCAGGGGCTCGCACGAGCTCGAGGGCCAGTGCTAGGTTGGGCCTCCCGTACGCCTGCTCCTCCCTGCAGCATTGCATGGATGGCCATTCCAATGCGTTGCAAAGGTCAAGTATTCCTGATGACTTCTTACCTCGCTCTGATAGCCATAGCCTGCCATTAGAGCATTCGTCCCGATTGCAGCCGGTCGCCGTCTAGTCTCCTGTTCTTCTGGCGGATTCTGAATGGGACCACCCTCGGGAAGTCTCCACATTCAAATGGGACAATGCCATTACTTCCCGTAGGCATGAGAAGCATTCCATTGACACAATAAGCAGTTATGTTATGGACAAATGCCATTTGTGGATGAGCCGTATGTGTGACGGAGGGGCATTTCGGTCTCTTCATATGGCCCGGCGTCTTCTCTCTCCCCTCATGAGCTGAAAAAGACTAAAGTAATGAGGGCAGTGTCCTGCGGCAAATTTTCACTTTTCAACAGTGTCTTCCCCCAAAGTTTCGTTTTCACGGTGTCCTACATCTAAAATCGTAAAGTCACGATGTCCTGTACCAAAATTTGCCAAAAATATAAGGCCTCTAGCTTTGAAACTTGGCAGTTTGGTAGAACATATATTCACCTACGCACATAAATTTTTCCAACCCCAGAAACTCTCTGTAACACGATGAATTTATCAGTGCAAGACAGCTGTTCACACAGTCTCCCAGACTTACACCTAGAGAGCTCCTCTCTCATTTTTCTCTGTCATGTGGGACCCACTGACTCCCAAGACCCACCTGCCAGCCAGAGACACCACCCTAGCTTGTTCTCACACCTAGGAACACGCCACGCCACGCTCCACACGTCTGCATCAGCCAATGCCACCATGGCCGATCATCTACATGTCAAACCCCACCATTTGAGCGGATAACTCGCCATTAGCATCTACAGAGAAACCCCAGGCTTCCACCTCAGAAAAGCCAGCTGCAGCTTCATCTTTCTTGGCACCGACAAGTGTTCAATCGCCGTCGTTGGATGTCTGGTGAGCTTCGCCGCAACCCATGCCTCGGAACATAATCCCCTCCATCCACTTGATCCATTTCTGTGCCTTGTGCCCCAGATCTTGCTGGCCGAGCTCATGCTGCCATCGTCACTCTCATCTTTGGAGCTGAGAAGCCACCGCCGCTAGGTTTGCCGCCGTTCCCGTCGACTCTGACCACTCCAACCTGAACTGCCTCGCCGTCAGCGTCGCCTTAACCCTAGGACCCCAAAGCCCAAAGGAATCGAGCTGGGAAGCCCCAAGCCACGAGATCCAGTTCGTCTTCTTCCTCTCCGGCCATTCGTCGCCATTGTCAATTCACCCTCTCTGGTGAGCCTCCGCCTGATTCACCGCTCTAGTACTTTCCTTAGGACCCCACTAACGTAGTTGACATCGTTTCCCAGTCGCCCGTGGACCGGAGTTAGATGACGCCGTCGTCCTGCCATCTCTACCGCCGCTGACCCGTTCCAGAAGCCGTCGTCGCCGTCCCAGCTTCGCCAAGCCTCCTGCAACCCTCGGTGAGGTTCTTGGTACCTCTTAGGTGCGCATGCATGCATTGATTTAGCTAGCCTAAGCCCGTAGCGTCATTCGCTTCGTCAACCTGAACGACACTGCCGCCTTTGCTCACCGTCAACACTGCTCTGGCAACCACTGGACTCCGCATGGCCACCTACTGGTGCGCAAGGACAAGATCTACCTTTTTCCTTTTGGCTGCGACTCGAGACATGCCGCCGTTCGCCGCTGACACCGCCGGGAAGCTTGCCGGCCACGCGCGCCTCTGCTCTGCCTCGCCGTGTCCTGTTTCTGTCTCACTACCACGCGGACCCGTTTGATCGGAGGCGTCAGGACGCGATTGGGAGGAGTTTGAAACCTCTAGGGTATAAAATAAAAGAATGCTTAGACTTACAAGTGGACCCAAGGATAAAGTTGGAAATATACAAAAACTCAAGTATTACTAACAAAGTTTCTTTTCACATGTGGATAGGACCGCGGGTTGCATTTCTAGGAAACCTAGGGACCTTTCTGCACTTTGTCTCTCATTGATCAGTGGACCCAAATAATTTAAAATCTGAGAAATTAAGAGAAAAGAGTTGATAAATTATTTGTTCAATTGAAAAATATGAAAACTTGTAAAAGGCATAACTATTTCATTTTAGCTCCAAATCGGATGAAATAAAATTTGTTGGAATCAAAAAATTTCAAATTTTATTTCTGTAAATTAAAATCTAGAATATCTGGTACTTAAAATACCTCAAAAATAAGATAAAGACTGAAAGAGCGTAAACACTTTACAAATTTTAATCCTTCCACATTAATTTTGACTTTGGTAAATCAAAACTTGATAAACTCACAAAAATGTTGAACCTTGCTGTAGAAAACTGAAACTTGATCAAACATGTACAAAAGGCACCTTTATAAAAATTGGTAATAGCTAAGTACTTTGATTAATTATAAAATGGTATGCTAGCTTCTAAAATGCATAGGAAATTCATCATAACTCCAAATAACATGAACCCAATTTTGTTTGCTTCAAAATATATTTCTCTTTATTTCTGTAATAGGATAATTAGCTAAAATAATACACAAGACACCCTTGGGAATTTGTATAATAGATGAATATTAAAAATAGGGTATAAAAGATAAAAGGATTTCTCAAAATTTATAGAAACTCTATTTTAACTCCAATTAAGTTATTTTTCCTTGGATATATATATATAAAGGCAGATTTCGTAGGAACCTAGTCCTAAAGCACTTGTATATTAAATTATACATATAGGTCCCATATATAAGTCTAAAATTTGCAAAATTCATATCTTCTAAATGAGAGTAGATAAAATAGAAATTTTCCTTCATCAAAATTTATATATAACTATTACCAACTCACTGCATAGTTTCCACATACATTAAAATATTTTGGATATTTAATATTGTTTGTATTTGGACATACTCACGTATAAAAAAATTCTAAATACAATACTCACAAATGTAAATGTTAAAAATTAGGACCTCTTCCACCACCCTTCTTTGAAAATAGAACTTTTAATATTAAAAAGAAGAATTTGACAAAATTTCCTCCTAAGGTAACTCTAAAATCCATCCAAAGTATAAATATCGTATTTCCACCAAAAGGCTTGTAAAATTCAGTACTCACAAATAAAAAGAGATAAAATAAAAATTCTTTCACATAAATTCATCTTAGGTCGTAGCCAACCTACTGTGTAAACCTCATGCATATTAGAGCATTTTTGATTTTTCACATTATTTGTTATTTATACGATCGTACGATAATTTTCTTTTAGAGGACAAATTCGAAGTCGGTGAAGGAGTGGATTTGATTATTGCTCTAGGTAGCCAAGAGTAAGGCAAGTATTCTCCCCTTCTCTTTTGAACAATTTGAATCCTATGTTTTGGGGAATGAAATGTGTTGTTTACAAAATTGCATGCGTATTTGTAACTGTTGGTAATTAAATTGTGGAAATGGTAGCTATACCCAACTTGTTGCATGATCCACCTTGATAATTTTGAATTCCTTGCTGGTTGAAATCCTAGGATTGGTTAGAGTACTTCACTTGTACTCATATGGGTTTATTATTGCTTACTTAAATGCAAAATTGCTTAGCTATGCTTAGAGATTTTCTAGAATAGAATGTGATCACTATATAAATGAGATTTTGGGAATATTTATAACTCCTAAATAGAGGTGACTTCTCTGTGTATTTGTGAACTAAAATGATGAAAGGTGTGATTTCAGACTTAGATGGCAAGTGGTGTGCATATGGAGTAGATGCACACCAATTGGGGGAGTGTTCGCCTAAGTCGATTAAGGACCGAACTCTATGTCGCCCTCTATTGTTTACAGTGCAACCACATGTGCTGGTATGGGACAGCCTTAGTCTATTAAGTTGTTTATGCATCTAACCTTGCATTCAGGAGGTGGCTGTAGTATAAGCTGCTCTTGGCGATGGTTTAAAGGAGCTACCCATGTGTGTGTGTTAAAATTTTTACGGGACCGAAATCATCCCAGTGTGCGTGTGTTATGTAAGTAGGTTATTTCTCTACTTACAGCATGGAGCTGTCCAATACAACGGTGAGTGCCACGTGGATTGTTTCTCCAAGGCATCTCAATGTTTGGCTAACCACCGTGATGACATTAAGGACCCGGACTTAGTGTGGATTCCCGCTCATCGTGCTCATGCAAGGTTAGACAAATAAACAATGTAACAGCTTTGTTATGACCTCTAGACCACATTCAACGTGTAGAGTGTGGTAGTGCTCTGGCCAGCACAAGACAAACTAGGGAATTCACATCATGCGGGTAAAGTTGTACAAACTCTACAGAGTCAAAATTAATTGGTTAGCCTTGCTCGCGGTCATGAGCGACATAGGGATATGTCATGAGTATAGTTTTGTGCTTTGCAAATGTGTTTATGAAATTGTGATACGGATTGGGGAATTTTGATGACTTGTTGCCAGGAAGGATAACGAGGGTAATACTTATATTATGCTAATCACCTTCTTTATGTATTATACGTGTTTTATTGCTTTACCAAATACCGTTGCAAAGGGGTTGTGAACTAAAATTTACTTTATGGAAAAATAAGACTTACAAACAGCCTTCCTTGACTTAGAGCTTGCATGTATTGTAGGATTGACATTGCCTATACATTATTTTGGTAATATACTGACTCTTGCTTGTATTACTATTAGTTAACTTGTTGTAGGCTGAGTAATGCGGGATCCATTGCTTCTTCAGGACGGTTCACTAAGTGGTCTACCCCTAGATGGTTGCCTGTGGTATGGGTAGACAAGCTTCTGTTGAACTATATTATTTGGCTGATTGGCCTAGGTAAATTCTTTATTTGTAGATTTAGTTTATTTACATATTCACCCATTTATTCTATACCATTGCTTGAAATAATACATTTGATGTGCAGGCCTTCTTTTGATTGTTTTGGATTTTAAAATGCATTTTCATAATAGGATGCATATGCATTTGTATAGCTTAAGGAATTTCTAAAAATATTTGGGTTAACATAAAATCATGGAAAAATTCCTATGTGCACAACACAACATAATTGATCCACTGTAAATTTTGCATGGTTTTATCACTTAAATAAATACTTCACTGAAATCTCTCAAAATCAGCAAGACTAGGAAGATAGCAAAAATAAATTGGTTTACTTAGTAAATTTCCCAAGTAAAAATGGAGATTTATCATGCAGTGCCCTTCTACCAAAATGTGTGTCAATATGAACCCTACAACTTTTCAATTTCACCAAAGATTAACCAGGCCACTTCTAACCATGAAATTTGGTTAGTAATTTAAGCACATCCTCCTCTACCTCCAGTCATTTTTCCCAATTTAATAACCCCTGTTAACTTGGTAAAACACTAGTCTAAATATTGCATGTTTGACAGCTAGCAGGACTTAGTCTATAGATGATTCCTTTCTCTATTTCACTTCCATGTGGGACCCACAAGACCCCTGGCCCACTTGTAAGCCTCAGCACTGCTTGGGACAATGTGTTGCACCAAGGTTTCTACCCACACTCCTCTCTTCTTCCTAGGTTTCCACACATGGACCCACTAGACATAGCCTAAACCTAGCTCAAAGTGTGTAACAAAGTATTCCTTGCAAAGTGGGACCTACCCATGGTAGAAGCGGACACACCTCAGCAGCCACAGCCAACGTGCCCTCTTCTCCTTCTTTTCCTCTCTCAGCCTGCAGAGCCCCCTAGACAAGACTATCCCTAGAAGACCTCGACCATTTCACCTCTAAACGTGCCAACAAAGTCTCCTCTCCTTCCTCTTCACGTTCCTACCAAGACCGAAGAAAATCTCTAGGATTGCCGGAAACAGAAACATCTTCTTCACCACCGATAGTGTTCGATCGAGCCCAAGCTAACTCCGGTGAGCTCCACCCTCTCTCAACCACAGGAACGTGATATACATCTCATAATCATTCCATTTTCGTACTTTATGGCCCTAGGTTTGCTAGTCGGAGCCACCATGCACTGCCTCTGCTCCGCTGGACCGCCGCCATGACACCATCGCTGTTCCAGCCGATCTAGGATGCTGCAAGCCGAGCCATCGCGCCAACGTCGTCGCTTCGCCTCTAGGAGCCCGTCGACCGGAGGAATCAAGCAGTAGTGCCGTGAAGCTCGAGATCAGCCATCGTCTTCCCCGGCCCCGACCTGAGTTGCTGCTGTCGATTTCGCCATCCTTGGTTGGTCTCAATTCGATTCCTTGCATAGGAGCCACCCCTAGGAAGCCTATAACCTTGTAGACACTTTACCTCGGCCACAGATCGACTAGAGCAAGCCACTGCCGTGAAGCCAAGAGATCTCACTGCCGCCAAGGAGTCTTCGACGTTGCTGCTGCCGCGCAGACCTCGGTGACCTCGTCAGACCCCACGGTGAGAACCTAGGCACCCATTAGATGCACATACATGCATTGGTTTGGCTAGCTTAAGTCCATAGAGCGATCCACCTCGTCAACCCGAAAGTAGCCGCCGCTGGAGGTTGCCGTCGACAAGATTCCGATCACCCCAACTACAGGACGACCACCCATGGCTTCGCCGTAAACTCCTCTATCTTTCCTCTGTTGGCCGCAATGCAAGCCGTGCCACCAGCACCGTCAAACAGCACCGCCGTCCAGCCGCCCAGCTCCTCTCTGCTTTGTCTCACTAACACACGGGGCCCACTCGTCAGCACTGGATTAGCGGGCGAGGACCGTAGCGTAAAGAAGTTAAAACTTATTAGACTAACTAGTAAATGTATTATTCACTGACATGTGGACCCAAGGACCTAAATGCAACTACAAAAATTTAATCGAACTCTTAACGAAGACCACCTGCCGCACGTGGCCAAGGACCGCGGGTTCTATTTCTAAAAACCCCAAGGGCCTTTTTGCATATTGGCTCTCTATGACATGTAGACCCGGCTGAGTTAAAATCCGAGAAAAATAAATAAAATGCCTAAAAACCTTTTTTGTTCAACTGAAAATTGTGCAAACATCAAAAATCCATAACTAATTCATTTTAACTCCAAATTGGATGAATCAAAATTTGTTAGAATCACAAAATTATGTACTTTATTCCTGAAGATTAAAATAGGGAATAACTAGTACTTAAAATACCTCAAAAAAGGATTAAGAATAAAAGTGCATAAACACTTTAAGATTTTATCCACTCCATATAAACCTCAATTTTGGTAAATTAAGATTTGATAAATTCATAAAATGTTGAACTTTTCTGTGGTAAACTAAAACTTGGTTCAATTTATACAAAAGACACTTTTATAAATTTGTAATAGGTAAATGCCTTAATTAGTGTATAAAATATGTAATAACTTCTAAAATGCATAAGAAATTCCTATTAGCTCCAAATTCCTATAAGAAGATTACCTGAAAGTAATACACTAAACACCTTTAGTATTTGTGTAATAGATTAATATTTTGTATAAGGTATAAAATGTACAAAAGAATTTCTAAAAATCATAGAAACTCCATTTTAACTCTATATGAAATACACCCAAATGGAAGTAGGTTCACAAGACATTCTTCTCAAAATATGTAAAGGTAGATTTCATATAAACATAGTCCTAAAACACATGTATATTAAATTATATGTATAGATACCGTATAAGAGCTTAAAACTTATAAAATTAATATCTCCAAAATTGGTAGTTGATAAAATAGATACTTCTTCCCCAAAACTCATCAAGGACTAGTACCAAACCACTGCGTAGGTTCCACACATTTTAAAGTAATTTGGACATTTAATATTATTTTGTAACTAGACGTATTCATGTATAAGTCTTCTAAAATTTATATCTCCGAAATGCAAAATAATAAAATAGAACTTCCTTCACTAAAAATTATCCAAAACCAATACCTACCCACTGTCTAAAGTTCACACTTAGCAAAACATCTCATAGAGTATCTCCAAAATCTATATAAGGTACAAATACCGTATTGCGTACATAGAAGATATTAAATTCATAACTCCCAAATAAAAAGAAATAAAATATTAATTCTTTTGCCTTAATTCACTTTCGGTCAGTATCTAAGCACTGTGTAAATTTCATGCATTTTTAGAGCATTTTGGATTTTTCGCATTATTTGCTATTTATTCGATCGTACGTTAAATTCCTTTCTAGAGGACGAGTTCGAGGTCAGTAAAGGAGTGAAGTGAATGTTGCTCTAGGTATTCAAGAGTAAGAAAAGTATTCTCCCCTCCTCCTTTGAACAAGTTGAATCCTATGTTTTGGGAAATGAAATGTGTTATTTATAAATTGCATGCGGATTTGTGAATAACAATATTTAAATTGTGGTAATTGGTAGCTATGACCTATTTGTTGCATTATCCACCTTGAAACCTTGTACTCCTTGTTGTTTGTTGCCCTAGTGATGCTTAGAGCACTTCACTTGTGCTCAAATGGGTTTATACTTGCTTATTATGCTTTCATATGCTTAGCCATACTTAGAAACATGCTAATAAATATAATGGTCACCTTATACTTGTTAAAATGAGAATTTTATAACTTTTTTCCAGAGGTGAAGCCTCTGGTTATTTGTGAACTAAAAATATAGAAACATGTTTTTAGACTTGGGCGGCAAGTGGTGTGCATTTGGAGTAGTTGCACACCGATAGGGGGAGTGTTTGCCTAAGTTCATTAAGGACCGAACTCTATGTCAGCCTCTATTGTTTACCATACAACCACATGCGCTAGAATGGGATAGCTTTAGCTCATTAAGTTGTCCATTGTTTTGCCTTGCACATGGTAGGCTGAAGTAGTATGGGCTAAGTCGCGCTATTAGCTCATAGGAACTACCTAACGGCCCGTAATGGCGTTAGGCATCTAAGTCTGTCCAATACAATGGTATAGTGCCTCGTGGGGAAACAGAGGGCTTACTTTGTTTGCCGCCACGGCGCTAGGTTAAGTCGTGGGCCCGCCACCTAGCGACATCGGGGTAGCCCCTTGGTGTGGATTCCTGCTTGCCGTCGTTGGTGCAAGGCTAGGCATTGAACAATGTAAAGGCTACGTTGTGACCTTTAGACCGCACTCAACATGTAGAGTGTGATAGTGCTCTGGCCAGCACAAGACAAACTAGAGAATTCGCATCATGTGGGTAAAGTTGTACAAACTCTACGGAGTAAAACTAATCAGTTAGTCGTGCTCGCGGACATGAGCGACATAGTGATGTGTCATGAGTATAGATTTATGCATTATAAAAGTGTTTACGAAATTGGGATATGGATTGGTGATTTTTGATAATTATGATGCTTATGATGATTTGTTGCCGGGGAGGGCACCAAGTAAAATGATGATGTTATGTTGATAACTTTATTTACTTATTGTATATGTTTTACTGTTTTATTAAAAACCGTTGTAAATGATTGTGAACTAAAATTTGCTTTACGCAAGACTGAACCTACAGATAGCCTTTCCTTAACTTAGAGCCTCCATGTAGTGTTTTAGGATTGACCTTGACACTACATTATCTCGATAATGTACTGACTCTTGCTTTATCCTATGTTGCTGCTTTAGACTTGTTGCAGGTGATGAGTTGAATAGGATGTGCCATGGGATCCGTTGCTTCTTCAGGAATGGTCTTAACAGGAGTCAACCCCTAGTCGGTTGCTTGTGGGTATGGGTAGATAAGCTTCCGCTAAACTACGTTATTCGGCTGGTTGGCCTATGTAAACTCTGATTTGTAGATTTAGTTATTTATTTGTATACCCTATTGTTGTATACCAATGCTTGAGATGAACATGTGAGACTAGCACTTTTCCTAGGAGCTAGTCGAGCACTGGTATGAGCTTGGAATAATTAAGATAATTGCTTAATAGCCAATGTAGATCGAGTCCTCTGTGATATGTAGTTTCTTGGTCACTACCATCGTGTGGTTTGACGGGCATATCTCAGGGAGGACTAGTGGAGGCTATTCTATTGACTATCTTATTTATTTTGGGTTCCGTGCCATGAGTTTGTAACGGAATTGTGGTTCGTGATGTCAAGTCTGCTTTGAGGTGTGGTGGTTCCTGTATTTATTTGGTGTTATTCGAGATCCCACCACTCCAATAGTTAGCATTGACGTGGCGAGCTGCAAATAGCGGTACAAGTCTCGAGGTGTCCTCGCACCGCGTAGGCCTATAAATTCTGGGAGAGAGAGAAAAGATTCCCCTTTCTTCCCTAAATCGTCAAAACTTTTCACCTTCTAGATCCGCGTGTAAACGCCCTTGTGCTCTCTGCTCTGGGCTAGGGTTTTCACTCTACTTGAGTTTCCTCCCGCAGATCCTGAAAAACTTTCAATCCATCATTGGTTCCTTCCATCTAGACACTTTCTCCCCACTTCTCCAGCTCCAAAGATGCCGAAATCCTCATCCGATGCTCCCCTCATCCCAATGGGAACCTGGCCGGTGTCAACTCCATGCTCCTCCAAGCTGGCTTATTTGGAGAGGAAAAAGTGTCTCTAGCAGAAAGAGCTGATCAACAGGCGCCCGGCCAAAGGTAAATCGCTTCCCACACATGACTCCCATGAGATTGTAGTTTTTGAGTCCCTTTCTTATAGGGGTTTCACTCTTCCTACCTCTGATTTTTTTCGGGGTCTTCTCGACTTCTATCAGATTGAGCTTGTCCACCTCAACCCCAACTCCATTCTCCACATTTCTATTGTTGTGACTCTTTGCGAAGCCTTCTTGGGGATCGATCCCAACTTCAATCTTTTCCGATACTTCTTCCACATCAAGCCCTAGCCGTTCAAAGCCAATCCATAGGTCATAGGTTGAGCTAGGTTACAGCTTCGTATGGAGATGAAGAACGTTTATCTTCATGTCTCCCTCAAGACCTCTCTGAAAGGGTGGCACCAGGAGTGGTTTTACTACACCAATCTTGAACCCTCCTTGCCATCCTTTGTTGGGAATCCTCCCAAGATATTGGAGTGCTGGTCGTCCCTCCTCTCGAGGGCCGAAATGGTGTAGGTGCTACAGCTGGTGGAGAAGATCGAGATCTTGAAGAAGAACGGGCTAACAGGACGTTGGGTTGCCTAGATGTTCCTGAATCTGTGCATTCAGCCCCTAAAGGCTAGGATCCACCCTGGGTATGAGTACCAAGGTAAAAATGATCCAACCCAGGAGTATGCCGACTGGCCCAAGTACCGCACCACTCGACGCCACGCTTGAAGGGACGATGCCGGGCAACACGACCCCCTAGAGTAAGCCTTCGGGCTCTTCACCAACAATCACCCCCCATGACACACAGGGGTGGAGGTTTAAGACTTCCAAGAGGTATGAGATCTTCAGTCTTCAAACATCATGAAGTGTGTTGCAATGTCTTGATTACTGAATAATTATGTAGGAAGCCAAGTGACACTGATCCCAAGGGGACAGTGCCACCAACCCCCATGACCGACCTATCCCTGACAGGCGTGGAAGCGTCCATGCCACCACCCGAGCCAAGCACTACCCCAGCCCTTAAAGGCATGGTAGCTGACTCGGAGGAGCAACCAGCTTCGCTTAGTCGGACAGCTGCCGAGCCTGCCGTAGATCCAATCATCGAGCTAGCTGAAGGGCCTGCACTTCCTAAAGACCCCAGGCCAGTGACTCCTTCTCCTCCATCTTCCCCTCTTTGAGCAACGATGACCTCCCCAGACTTGAGGCCCCACCTCGCAACTTCACCCGGGTGTTCCATTGGACAAACCCGGATGGTAGCAAGGACGTCTTGAGCCTAGATGACGAAGCCACCAGAAAGTAGTGGATCAATCCATTTGAGGCCACCATCACGGCTTCACAATAGATCTAGGTAAGCAGTTACCCGGTTATGGCTTCTGACTCAGTTGTTGATCTTGTGGTCCATTGCCTCATGCGACAACGCTCTATCTTGCACAGATTGGTTGATTGGTCTGAGAAGATAAGCCAGGCGCTTGCCAGGCTTACTCCTCAGATTGCCCAATTCACTCAGCTCCAAGCACAGAAGAATGAGCTAGAGTGAACTAGCTAGGAGAGGGAGGCCTGGCTAAAGGATTCTGTTAACCAATTGTGTGATGAGGTGTGTGTGAAGACTGGAACCATTTGAGGTGAGTTTTGCTGATGCCCATGTTATTTCAGGTCCTTTCTACAATGTGTTGATGCTCAAGTCCATCTTGTTGGAGCTCATGAAACAGAGCTAAACAATAAATCCCTAGAGCGGGAACGGTTGAAAAAAGAGTTTAAAGAGCTCAAGGAGGCGAAATCCAAGGTTGACACTGAGTTTGCGAGTATGCTCCTTGTTTGCCTCTGAATTATGGTTGTTTGCATGATCTGGCCCCCTGATTGCTTGTCTTTGGATGACAAACTATAAGGCTAATGCGCAGACGCAGTTCAGCTCTTTTGGGGAAGAAATCAGGGCGATAGGGAACTCGCGGAATGCCAATGTGGACTCGGCGAGGTCTTTGTTGGATATCATGTAGCTGGGTGAAGCTGGGTCCAGCTAAAGTAGTCCTGCCGTGGTGCTGCAACGACTTTGAGATGCTTTGGCTGTCTTGAAGACTTATGCTACGGAGCACGCCACCTTGCCCTCGCTATGACCAAGTTTCTTTATTCCCGATTAGATATCGAGGCGGTCGGTGAGGGGTTTGATAAAGGCACGACTTTCGAGCAGAGTCTTGAGTTGATCAACCAGGCGAGACCCATTGCGAAGATGATCGCCGAGGAGCTGCCACTGTAATTGCTCAGCCAGAAAAACAAACTCTTTTAAGTGGTCTATTTATGGGGAAAACAATCATGTTTTGTATATATTGTAAATGCATGTGTGTCTCTACTTTTTTCAAATCCCAGCTAAGTACTTGATTCATTGTAGTCGTCATTAGTCTATCTAACTAGCTAGATTATACCGAGTTTTGAGGACCAACTTAAAAAGTGTTCATCCATTAATTCTCTACTCGGTAAAAGTTAGCATGATCGCTTAAAACTTTGTGACTTAGATAAATCAAACTCAAGGCTAAGCAAAATTAGGAGACATATTGTCATGTAGCCCCCAACTCACTACTTGGTTGAAACAATTGACGTAGTGAGTTGGAGTAAATAACTTTATTTATATGTATATAAATTGAGTATAATTATCAGGTATAGAAAAGACGTAGCTGTTCTATGTTCCATGTGTTGTTGAGTAGGACGCCATCTTCAGTCTTCAGTCGATAAGCACCCAGGCGTGTCACTTCAGTGATAATGAACGGCCCCTCCCATAAGGGAGATATTTTATGCCTGTCTTTTGTGGTTTGAATTTTTCTCAATATGAGATCTCCCACCAAAAAGGTGCGGCCACAGACATTACGACTATGATAACGATGTATGCCTTGAAGATATCTTGCCAACTGAATTGTTGCGATGTGCCTTGCTTCCTCCAACTGATCTAGCTCAACCAGTCGGTCTTCATTTGACTTTTCTTCTGAGTGGGCCCAGACTTGGGGAGAGCCGAACTATAACTTGGTTGGTAACACGGCCTTGGCACCATAGACTAGGAAGAAATGGGATTGCCCTATTACCCAACTGATCATGGTTTATAAGGACCAAAGAACAGATGGGAGTTCTTGCACCTATCACCTCGCATATGGTCATAGCAGATTGAACACCCTAGCCTTGATACCTTGTAAGACCATGCCGGTTGCACCCTCGACCTGCCCATTGCTACGTGGGTGAGCCACATAAGCATAACAAATCTTGATGCTGAATTCATCACAGAAATCTTGCAAGATGCTACTGGTGAACTGAGTATCGTTGTCCGTTATGATGTGATTTGAAACTCCAAATCGGTAAATAATACCCATGATGAACTCTTTTGCCCTGGCCGCAGTTATGGTAGTAACGGGTTTTGCCTCAATCCACTTTGTGAACTTGTCTATTGTGACAAACAAGTGCGTGAACCCTCCTGGTGCTTTTTTTAATGGCCCGACCATGTTAAGCCCCCAGACTGCTAAGGGCCAAGATATTGGGATTGTTTGCAACTCTTGAGCAGGTAGGTGTGTTTACCGAGTGAAAAATTGGCATCCTTCGCATGTTTGAACTATGTCCTTGGTGTTGGTAACTGCAATCGGCTAGAAGAAACCTTGTCTATAAGCCTTTCCAACTAATGTCCTTGATGTAGCATGGTTGACACAGATACCTGAGTGGATTGACTTTAGAATCTGCTTGCCCTTCTCAGGTGTGACACAGCGCATGAGGACTCTAGATGCACTTCGGCGATAAAGGTCTTCTCCGACTATGAGAAGGCATTTGCTTCAACGCTTGACTTTACTATGGTCTTCCAAGAGCTCATCTTCCAATAAGAATTGAATCATTGGAGTCCGTCAATCTTGAGAAATAATGAGCACTTCCTTTGAATTTTGTGCTAGCTCAGCCCTCGACTGGTGGGGGTCAGATTTTCTCTTTACTGATGGCTCCAACAGCTACTTGACAAATACTCCAGTCGAGACCACTTCGCACTTGGATCCCATATTGGCTAGTTCATCTGTGGCTTCATTGTATTAGCACAAAACATGAGTGATTTCCAGCCCATCAAACATGTTCACCTGCTTCTGCACTTGTTGGTAGTATCCGCCATGTTGTCGTTCAGGCATGCCCAGTCCTTCATGACTTGTTTCACCACTAATTAGGAATCCCTGAGAACCACCATTCATCGGATATCGAGCAATATGGCAATACGGAGCCCATGAATGAGTGCTTCATACTCGGCGACGTTGTGGGATGCTGGAAAGTGTATTTGAAGAACGTATTTGAGTTTTTCTCCTATTGGTGATGTTAGAATGACACCAGTTACTGTTATGCCGATCCGTAGAGAACCGTTGAAGTACATTGTCTAGTATTCAAGCCTGTCCGCAGGTGTAACTGACTAAACTTCTGTCCACTCGGCTATAAAATCAGCAAGTGCTTGAAATTTGATCACTGTCCGTGGTTGAAATACAATGTCAAACACCATCAACTCGAGTGCCCATTTAGTGATTTTGCCAGTGGTTTCACGATTATGTAGGACATCCCCGATAGGAAACAAAGTGATGACTATAACCTGGTGGGATTGGAAATAGTGCACCAATTTCCAGACAGTTATGAGGAGTCCATAAAGTAGGTTCTGGACTTGAGGGTAGCGTATCTTGGATTCACCTAGGACTTCACTTACAAAGTAGACTGGTCATTGTACCTTTTGTATATGTCCTAGCTCTTCGCGCTCGACGACCAAAACTGTGCTGACTAACTGAGTAGTTACCACTAGATACAACATAAGTGGTTCCTGGGGCATTGGTGATGCTAACACGAGTGGTGATGTGAGAAATTTCTTGAAGTCTTCGAAGCCTTCCTGGGCTTCGGGTGCCCATTGAAAATTGTCAACTTTCTTCAATAGCTTGAAGAAGGGCATCCCTCTTTCGCCATGTCAGGAAAGAAATCGGCTAAGTGCTGCCATGCAACCGGTCAGCTTTTGCACATCTTTTTGGCAAGTTGGAGGAGCCATGTTCATGATTGCGTTGATCTTCTCTGGGTTCACCTCTTTGCCATGATGTGAAATGATGAAACTGAGTAGTTTTCCCGATGATACTCCGAATGTGCACTATTCTGGGTTCAGCTTCATCTTGAATCTTCGTAGACTTTGAAAGGTCTCTTCTAAGTCAGCGATTAGGTTGTCTTTGAACTTGGTCTTGATTACCACATCATCGACATATGCCTCCACGTTGCACCCAAGTTGAGTGTGAAGACACTGCTGTATGGCACGTTGGTACGTTGCCCCAGTGTTTTTCAACCCGAACGGCATAGTGACATTGCGGTATGCTCCAAATGGTGTGATAAAAGAAGTCTTCAGGCAATCCTCTTCATTGAGACCTATCTGATGGTATCCCACGTAGCAGTCGAGAAAACTGAGTAGTTCACATCTTGCAATTGAGTCGACCACCTGATCTATCCTGGGTAGACCAAATGGGTCTTTGTGACACGCCTTGTTTAAGTCAGTGTAGTCAACACACATGCACCATTTACCGTTCTTCTTTTGGACCAATACTGGGTTTGCCAGCTGATCTGGGTGGTAGATCTCATTGATGAACCCGACTGCTAGGAAATTGGTTATCTCCTCACGGATAGCATCTTTGCGGTCTTATGCGAATCGCTGTAGTTGTTGTTTGACTGGTTTGGCATCCGGCTTGACATTGAGGGAATCCTCGATCACCTCCTTGGTACACTAGGCATGTCGGAAGGCTTCCAAGCAAAAATATCCTTGTTTGCCTGGAGGAAGGTGACAAGCTCGTCTTCCTATTTGGGGTCGAGTCCGGTCCTGACAAGCACGGTCTTGGCAGGGTCGGAAGGGTCCAGGGGGATCTTCTTTGTTTCTGACTCCGCTGAAATTCCCGACTTGGCCGCCTTTTTAGCCAAAACTTCGTTGTCCTCCTTTGAAGTTGATGTTGCTAGCTAGATATTGCTTTGTCCAACTGCAGCTTCTACTGACTGGGCCAACTCGCAGCTCTCCTTGTCGCAGGTGAAGGCTTGCTTGACTCGCTACGTAGGGAGAGTACTCCTTCTGGGCCAGGCATCTTGAGCATCATGTATGTGTAGTGGGGTACCGCCATGAACTTGGCAAGCGTTGGTCTTCCAAGTATGGCATGGTACGCTGTCTTGAAGTCGGCAAGCTCGAAACAGATATTCTTGGTGCAAAAATTTTCCTAGGTGCTGAAGGTAATCGGCAAAGTGATTTGACCAAGTGGGGTTGAAAAGAGACCGGGGATTACCCCGTGGAAGGGAGATATACTTGGCCGTAACTCGGATCGAGGAATTTTCATCTCGTCGAGTGTCTTGGCAAAGAGGATGTTGAGTGTGCTTCCTCCATCATTGAGAACCTTCTTCAACTTGATGTTTCTGATGACTGGGTTTAGTACAATTGGATATCGCCCTAGATGTGCCACTCGGTTAGGGTGATCTGTGCGGTCAAACATAATCGCCACTTTGGACCAACGTAGATACTAGGGGTGTCAGTGGAGACTGAGTTCATTTCTCGAGCGGTTAACTTCTACTTGCATTTGGATTCATATTCTAATGGCCCTTTGAATAAATGAATGAGCTTAGCCTAGGGATCTTGGTAATCGCCACCTAGGCCCGAGTCTGGCTTGTCTTTATCCTTTTGTTTGCCAGACGTAGATGTTTGCTCAGAAGCAAACTTCTTGAGCATAAAGCAGTTCTTGGCCGTGTGCTTCCCCTTTGGGTGGAAAGGGCATGGACTGTTTATAACTTTCTGGTAGTCATCCACCTTGGGGGGCCGTGGTCGGGCTTGGTCGACGGTGGCCACAGTGTCCTCTAACTTGTGCTTGCGGTTCCCAGCCTTGGGTGGGGCCGCGTCGTCAGTGTCCCATTGTTCCTTCTATCATGGCTCCTTCTTGTTGTCGAGTGCTTCGGTGACGGCGTCGGCTGAGTCAGCGTATTTGTTAGCCATGTCAAAGAGAGCCTTGACGGATACTGGTGGCTTTCGAGTGAATTTGGCATGAACGCGGTGTCTCTGACCCTGTTACGGAAGGTGGCTATGACAACCTGATCTTGGGGATTGAGTTCCTCTTTTCGGAAAAGTGCTTGATGAAGTCCCTAAGAGACTCGTTCTTCTTCTAGTGGCACCGGTATAGATCATACTTGGTGTCGATGCTTTGCACCGGCAATAAAACTATAGGGCTACTCGGCGAAGGTGAATTCGGTGGATTGCAGAGGAACACAGAAGATTTATACTGGTTTAGGCCCTCGATGTGAGGTAATACCTTACGTCCAGTTGAGGTGTTATTCCTCTGAGGTGTTTGATGATCGATGATCTTGTTGTCCTTGCCCTAAGGGGCGCCCTGCCTCCCTTTATATACTAGGGGACAGGGGTACATGATAAGGATCCTAGCCGAATACAACCAAGGGATTTCCTTCTTAGAGATAGAGTCCTATCCGACTAAGACTATGTTTCCTTATTATATAAGGCAAAGCCTGCCGGGTGCTATCTTATCTCTAATTACATGGTTCGGCCCATCCTCTATCCGAGTGGCCCATATACTGGTAATGAGGTACCCGGGGCCCATGGCCTCCATAGTAGCCCCTGAGACCTTCATAGTTGAGTCACAGCTGATGCCGAGTGCTCATCCTCCACGGTGAAGATTGCCCGAGTGCAACGCTCCCGAGTACTCTTTTGTCCAAGTAAGTCTTCTTCCGAGTCCTGCTTCATGTCAGCTGGCAACGAGGCTATGAAGGGCTTCCTGGAAATATATGAATAGTGTGCGCCGAATAGGCACACCTATTAGGTGTAGCCCCCGACTTTGTGCTTAATTGTGAAGACAATTAAACATAAAGTCAAAGATCTTTAACCTGGAAGTGTTTCCTGAGTAGATTACTACTGGTATATGAGACTCTTCGGTATCATGTCAACCGGAATAAACTTTATAGTCTTGCCGAGTAGGAGACTACTCGTATATAGGACTCTTCGACTTCATGTCAGTCGGAATATGAGTTTATAGTCTTTTCCGAGTGGCGTCCCACTCAAAAGCTAGACTCTTCCGCATCATGTCAGCGGGAATAAATATTTATAGTCTCTCCCGAGTAGTGCACTACTCGGAAGTTAGACTCTTCAGCGTCATGTCGGCTGGAATAATGTTGCTCATGGCAACTAATGGCCACGCATGTCAGCGGCCCGAGTAACCACTTTATGGAAAATAAATCCATTACGTGGTCAGGTGTTCCCGAGAAAGATACCTGCATCCCCAATTTTAATGAAGACCAGCTTGTGATCCTTGTAAGGATATATCCTCGAGACCTAGTGGATAAAAACAGATATCCAAACATATATGTTTAGCAGTAAGGCTTCATGAAGCTATCTGTTTACCTCATCGGTTCTGTGAGTAGCAACCAGCGCTATAATTTCAACTCAGCCCTGTGGGCGGCCCACATGGAGCATGCTACTGTAGGAACTCATATCTTGTCGGCCACCGACTTTGCAGGCCTGGGCCATCTAGTCGGTACACAGCTATAAAAAGATGGGGAGAGAGAAAAAAGATTCCGTCGTCTTTCCCCAAATCAGCCAATCTCTTCGTCTTCCACCTTCGCGCCTAGCTTTTCGCCTCCCCGCCCGGCTAGGGTTAGCAGCGGCCGTTCCCCACCCGGACTCGGGCGATTTCAATCTCTTCGTTTATTCCAAGCCCCGATTTGCTTTCCCCCAATCTCACCGCCTCCAGTCATGCCGAAGGCGACGAATCCTGCGGGTGCGCCAGGGAGTTTGGGGGATCTCAGATTGTGGCTCGGTGAAGCTGAGACGGCTGAGAGCGAGCTGAAGTTTTGCCCAGCCAACAGAAGTGATCCGTTGGGGTCGGCAAGGGATGAATCGATCCCACCCCCGGCCTGGTGAAACGGTAGTTTTCGCCTCTTTCTTTTGATCGGGGCTGTGTCTTCCGTCTTCTGATTTCTTCCATCCCGCTTCCTTGATTTCTATGGGCTAGAGTTGGTGCATTTAAAATCCCAACTCAATCCTTCAAGATCTCCATATTCGTTACTCTTTGCGAGTTGCTTTCTGGGTGTTGAAACCCCATTTCATCCTCTTCCGACACCTGTTCCATGTCCAAGCCCCAACCTTCCAAGAGTAATATCAATGTGATTGGAGGGGCTGGTCTTCAACTGAGGAGCGATGGGAAGAAAAATGTATATCGATTTGCCCTTGAAATCTTCTCTAAAGGGCTGGACTAAGGAGTGGTTTTATTGCGCCGATCCTGGCTCCTTCCTTGCGCCCGTTTACTGGTATGCGGCGCGACGGCTATTGTCCAAGCTGGTCCTCGGAGCCAACCTTTGAAGAGCTGGGCCAGGCACATATATGCTGACGAAGATAGATGACCTCAAGAGGGCCGGCTTGACGGGGCCTTGGGTGGCTGCGTCGTTTTCTGACGAGGCGCGTCCAGCCGCTGAAGTTTGCAAGCACCTTTGGCTGGGCCTTCAAAGGTAAACACGATCGCCGACCGAGTGAGCAGCGAGATGACGGAGACAAGGGCAGTGACCGATACCTTGTTTGGCTACTTCTCCGAAGTGGTGATTGCTACCTGGAAGATGATAACCGCCGAGTTGCTGCCTATAGCTTCATCGGAACGCCGGCGGACCAAGGTAACCTTTTCTACTTCTGAATCTGTGGTGACGTTCCTATGGAATGATGATTGCTTAACCTTGCGTGATGGTATCTCGTTCGACTTGCTTGTAGTGGCATGAGGAATTTGATGAAGACTCCCGTCCATTATCGGCCGGTCGCGGCGAAGAAGAGGCCGAGGAGTCCCTCTGCTGCCCAACCCGACTCCAAAGAGAGCGGGGAAGAAGCCGATTTATATCGGGGCGAGGGGGCCATGACAGCGCGCGCCAGTGAGCGGCAGCTTGAAAATAAAGGACACCGCTGCTACCACAACGCCACAGCGGTCGAGTCCCAGGCTGAGACCAGCAGGTTCGGGCCCAACGCTTTGTCACAGTCTGTGCTCGCAACAACGCCACCAAGGGGTCGACCAGAGCAGAGGCCGATTGTTGGGCGAAGGCACCCGAACCAACCATACAGAGTCGGGGCCGACTCGGGCTGATACGCCTGCTGCCATCGATGCGCCGACCCGGGGCGATTGCCGACGCTAGCGCTTCGCCGGGGGACGGGCCGGCTGGCAGGAATGCTGAGGTTCTCCAAGAGGTGCCCTACTCTAGGTCTTCTGTAGTCGTTGTATGTCAGAGTACTGTCCTGATGTCTTGCTTTGTCGTGCAGGAAGCAGGCCCGACCTATCGATCTCAAAAAGGTTGACTCGTCTGCTCGCACTTGATGAGTCCTGCCCCAGCCGGCCAGCAGGTGGCGAACACACCTGTTGAGACGGCGGCCAGCCTGGTTGCTGGGAGACCGAAGTGGCTCCGACTACAGGGCCACTGCCGTGCCACCCGACAGAGAGTGGCTGTTGAAACTGAGGCCCCAGCCCGAGGCGCGTACGTCGCGGAAGCGGGGGACGGAGCCCCTAAAGCTGGTCCCGATGTCGTAGGGAAGGCGGTGCCGGAGGCCAGGACCCCGTCGCACTCGTGGTTATCGTCATCGCCATCGCCGCCGCTGCCGCCACGTTTTTCGCGGAGATCCCACATTTGCCTCGGATCGAACTCTCCACGTGTGATGCCCCGGACCTTTACGTGGACCTCGTGACGGCCCTATGAAAAAGCTTCAGGCTCGATGAAGTCGTTGCAGGAGAGAGCGCGGAGCCTGCTTCGTGCCGCCATCAGCAGGGTCCAAGGGTCGCGGTTGTGTTGATTCTTGTAGTAAAGCTCAGCATCTCTTCATTGTTTGTGTTTGACTCTGTCGTCGGTTTGTTCCTTGTCCGAGCAGAAGCTCGTCGGACCGCAACGAGGCGATGACGGAGATCCTGGTCGAGTGGCTCCCACCTCACGGAATTGCAACAACTCCGGGCATTGAAGGCCGAGATGGAGGCGCGTCACACGAGGAGGGAGGCCTGGCTGAAGAGTGGCGCCATCAGCTCAGGGCGGAGACATGGGCCCTAGCCGAGAGATCAGAGGTAAATCCTCGAGCATATCTTCCCGACTGAACCGTTTGATGTATTCATCCAGCCACGTCGATCTCGACTGCCTGGTGTGTCATGACTGCAGGTTGAGCTCTTGGCTAATATGTGGTGCAGACCATCGAAGCGGAGTTTTAAAGACCCGAGCGGAGAGGGGAGTCGCAGCTGAGGAGGCTGAAGAAGCAAGGCCGACGCTTGAAGGGTCAAGGCCGACTGAACAGAAGGCAACACCGAGCTTGACTCGGGAGAAGTCCGAGTTGGAGAAGGCCGTCTCGTCAGCTCGGGTGTAAGCGAGAGGCTGAACTGAGAAGACCGTGGCCGGGATGCGGAGGTCTGACTACGGAACAGTAAGTCCTCAACCCGACGTGTGATCTCAGCCAATCCATTTAGTCATCCTGTGTGTAGCCAAATCTGACAGGCTTACTTGCCCGGTCGATCTGAGCAGGTCATGGAGACGCCACGTTCTAGGCCCAGTATCGGTTTCTCACGGAGGAAGATAAGGTGTTGATCAGGGAGTGGGGGCCCGGGAGGCCGCTCGTCGGGTCCAGTGAAGGCTTGTCCTTTGACCTCGTAACGGTGCCCCGCCCAGTGGGGGACCCAGCGTGTAGTAGAATTCTCAATAAGGCGGCGGTCTCGAGGACGCGCCGGTCCTTGAAAAGGTACTCAGGATGAGCGTTGCCGTGTTGCCGCCGGCGTGGCCCATACCCTAGCTGACCAAGTCCAGTCTACCCAAGGCAAGACATGCAGGCATGGGGATCGGGGGATTATTCAGAAGAGACGGCCCGAGAAGCGCTGGAGTGATCGCTACAAGCGAAGCCGACTAGCTGTGAAGTGATTACCCGAGACCTGGGCTGTAAGCGAACACATTATGTGTCGTATGTTATTAAGCTTTCATACATGATCATGTGTAAATAGTTGTGGTCGTTTGCCTGCCAAGCTTATCATTCGGTTGTCATTTGAAGTACACCGACATGTAAGCATCGTCACCGAGTTAGTGCTGATAGATACTATTGATAATAATAACGTTCGGTATGTAGAGCTGATCACGGGCAATGGCGATGTCGGGCAAGAGGCTTCATAACCGGGGGAAATAAGCTTTATGTTTATTGACAAACAACATATATTATTCAGCTGCAGCCCTTTGACTCACTACTCAGGGTTGATAACAAGCGGCGTAGTGAGTTAGAAAAACTTGTATCAGTCATGGAAAGTTAAAACTCAGGTATAGAGGACGTAGATCTAGTGTATAGTTCCATGGGAGTTGTATGAGGCTGCCGTCGTTTAGGCTTCAGTCGGTATGGCGCCTGACGCTGTGACCATCGTCATATATGACCGGGCCCTTCAGATGGGGGGATAGGTTGTGGCGGTGCTTGGTGTTTTTTATGTTCCTTAGTTGTACGAGATCCCGACGAATTAAAGGCGCGGCCACCGGCCATTGGCGTGTGGTAGCGATGCAGGCCTTGAGAGATAGCCTTGCTCGACTGAGATTGTTGCGGGGTCGTCTTGCGTTCTCGCCAGGTGTCTAGATTTGGATCAGTCGGGTGCTGTTGGAGTCGTTTCGGAGTAGCCCGGACTACGATGACCGAACGTGTATTCGTCTGGTCGGTAGCGATGGCGTTCCGTACTGTGTAGACAGTGAAGGAAAGGGATTGCTGGTTGATCCGATTTAGCTGTGGTTTTGAAGACCGAGAGAACGGATGGGATGTTCTTGTTACCTCTTACCGTCCCGTCATATGTGTATCGGTGAATATCCTGTGCTCTTGATGTTCTGCAGGACATACGTTTGTGCGTTCGCCTCAACTTGTCCGTTGTCTTTCCGCAGGTTTGTGCACAGATGCATAAGCATAGATTCTTGTATGCTTGAAATATCGTCGTAGGCATATCTTGTATAGTATGGTCCTGCGCGAATCTGAGTTACTTTATTATGGTGATGATTGCGTTAGGGTTCTCTCGAACGGTATATATACTCTATGTATGAAGTTCCTTTTTGTTTCTTTCGTGCCGCGATTAGTGTTGCGTTTTATGGGTTTATGCCTAATCTTCACTTGGGTGATACTTATCACTTTCGCGAGGAATAAGTGATTTACTCTCTCTCTGGGCGTTTCTTGTAAGCCGACCATGTCGAGCCCATACTTGTGCGAATGGCCAGGGTTATGTGGTATGTTTCGGAGTTCTGGGCTGTGGAGATTTGTTTGGCCTTTTCGCGAAGAACTGGCAATCTTCGCAGTTGCTGAACGTTTGTGTTTGGCATTCTTGTGACTGTGCTGGTGGCCATGAATAATCCTGCCGATAGGCCTTTTCCGACTTACGTCTGGATGCAGCATGGTTGCCACATATGCCGAGTGTATTGATGCAGGATTGCTTGCCTTCTCGGTGGTGACGCAGCGCAGGAGGACTTACTCGGATGCGCTTCCTTCGGTAAGTCTTTCTCCGACTAGTAGGTAAGCTTTGCTCCGAAACTTGATGCTCGGTTTGACTGCGACTGTTTCTGGGAGGTTATTCATCTAGAAGGAGAGTTTTTGACATACACGGACTCCTTCCATGTTCTTTTGACATATGTTTCACACTTCGTTCGTGTGCGGGGTAGGTCTTGTCCCTCGATGCTCTTGTTGCGGTTTTTTGCTTGATGATGGGCTCCATATAGTGTGCTCGGTCGAAGGAGTCTAGTCGTAACTGATTCTCGTGTTGGATTCCTCATGTTTTTGCAGCTCATCGGGTGTTGTATTGGAGGACGTGTGGTTGTATTTTCTAGCCTCGATTCGATACTATTTCTCAGCTTTGCGGACCTCCTTGTCAGTGATGCGGCCATGGTGATCGTCGAGACAGGTTCCGTTTTGTCATTGAGCTGGGTTTACACGTTGGGATCTGCC